>CAKNYM010045380.1:47433-123147 GCA_932195095.1 Andricus curvator
CGACAACGACAACGACAACGACAACGACAACGACAACGACAACGACAGACAGACAGACACCGACGTAAAAACCATTTTTTCTGACTCAGGGGGCCTCAAAACGTCGACATTTGATGGAATCCGCGAAAGTCATTTTTCACATAAAACCAATACTTTCTCATTATGATGAGAATGTAATAAGAGTTAGATTTTCAGTCAGAATAAATTGTTTGAATTATTATTATATTTTATTATATTTTATTGTTGCCATCGTTAGAAATAGTATTGAGAACACAAAAACAATGAAATATTGTTAAAAAAACACACCCGAGATGAAAAATAAAGTAAATAAGCAAAGTTTTGATGAGAATGTGCCCGCTTATCGGGCCGATTTTTTCACTGTTAATGTTATTTTTTACGAATAAAACAAAAACTACACATCCTATCAAAAAGTGATCCCTAAGAAATTTGCAGATCTTTTTTGAATGCACGATTTTAGTCTAGTCATGATTTTTCGTATCTTGCATAGTTTGACCGTAAAATTAATTTTTTTGATTTTTCATTATTTCTTGTGCAATAAAAATATGAATTTTCGATTTTTCAAGAAAATTCAAAAAGTCGTTATGATAATCTTGTAGGACGTGCGAAAAGAAACACTTTTCCTATCTTGACTTTTTTTCTTATCGTGCGTTGTTTCGCCGAAAATGTTACTTTTCGCTTTTTTGGGGGGATTTTGAAAATGCTGTAACTCGGACAATTTTCTTTTTATCAAAAAAAGTCGTAAGGATAAATTGTTTAGATTTTCGAGTACTATAAGCGCCCGCACATATAATTTTGAAATTTGGAAAAAAGTGGTCTAAAAATGTTTGAAAATGCTCTAACTTTTTGAATTTTCATCCAAAATGGCTGGTTAACGAACTCGATTCCTCTTTTTGCCCCCTGAAACTGTGTGCCAAAGCACAATCTAATCCGATTAGTCTTTCAAAAGTTATCCGATATACAGACGACGACGACGACGACAACGACAACGACAACGACAACGACAACGACAACGACAGACAGACAGACACCGACGTAAAAACCATTTTTTCTGACTCAGGGGGCCTCAAAACGTCGACATTTGATGGAATCCGCGAAAGTCATTTTTCACATAAAACCAATACTTTCTCATTATGATGAGAATGTAAAAATATAATAATAAAAAAAAAATTTTTTTAAAAATTATTAAAATTACATACATTTAAATCTTCAGTTTGAAATTATTATTTTCAATAAAATGGTTAAATCTTCGATCAATAAAATAAATGTTCAAGAAAGTAGTTCAACTTATACCCAAGTAATTGAATTATCATTAAAAAATATCAATTTTCAACAAAATATTTAAACTTTCAACCAAAGAGATAAATTTTCAACTAGAATAGAATAGTTTAATTTTCAGTTAAAAAAATTAATTTTCAATAAATAAACAAAATTGAATGTTAAACAAAATAGTTAAATCTTCAACAATTAGAACATTCCATTTTTTGTTCAAAATTGATCTTTTCCAGATAAAAATTCAACTATTTGGTTAAAAATGTATCTTTTTTAGTTAGAAGTTCAACTTTTTGGTTGCAAATTTATGTATTTTTTGTTGAAAATTCTTTTTCCTCGCTAGAAATAAAATCTTCTGATTTGAAAATTTTTCCTTTTTGATTCAAATTGCAATTGTTTGGTTGAAATAACTGTTACATGCTTTGTTGAGAATTCATATATATTTTTTTTTTTTTGAAAAGTCGATTATTTGACAAGCTGAACTACTTTGTAAAAAAAATTTGTTTATTAAGGATTCATAATTATAGTTGCAAATTCAACTATTTGGTTCTGGATGAATCTTCATGTTGAAAATTAGACTGTTTGGTAGACATTTTATCTTTTTAGCTTAAAAATTTACCAATTTGGTAGAAAATTAAACTTTTTTTTTTAAATTAAACTTTTACTTGAAAAAACAAATTTTAAGTTTTAAAATACAACTTTTTTGTTAAAAATTCATGTAATTTGTTCAAAATTCATCATTCTTGGTAGAACATTAATCTTCTTGATCGAAGATTCCTCTTTTTGGTTGAAAATTTAAAAACTTTGTTGAGAATTCTTTTGTTTTTTGTTAAAAAAAATTTGTTTCTGAAAATTTAACTATTCCATGTTTGGTTATAACTTTATCCTGTATATTTGATAAGTTGGAAATTCGTCTTTCTTGATAGAACATTAATCTTCTTGTTCGAAAATTCATCTTTTTGGTTGAAAATTCGTTTTTGTTTTGTTCAAAGTTATTTTTTTTTTTCATTAGAGTTTTCATTTGAAATTGTAACTATTCCATTTTTGTTTGAAACTTTATCTTGTATATTATATAAGTTAAAAAGTCAACTATTTAGTAGAAAATTTATGTAGTTTGTTAAAAAGTTGGCTCTTTTGGGTATAAAATTGCTCTTGTTTGTTGAAAGGTCAACTTTTTAGTTGAAAATTCAACTATCTTGTTAAAAATTCATATTTCTTGATTGAAAATTATATTTTTTGTTAAAAATTCATCTTTTCGATTTAAAAGTTCACTGTTTTCTAAAACATTTGACTTTTCAGTTAAAAAACTTTACTCTTTTTTTTTGAAAATTCATTCTTGTATATTGAAAATTAAACTATTTGGTTAGAAATTCCACTAGTTTGTTAAAAATCGAATTATTTTTAGAAAATTTAACTATTTTATTAAAGTCATTTTTTTTGGTCCAAAATTCAACTATCTTGTTAAAAATTCTTTCTTTTGGATTGAAAATTCCTCTTTTATGGTAGAAAAATCATCCTTCTTGGTTAATATTATCTTTCTTGGTTGAAAAGTAACTTTTTTGTTAAAAATTCAACTTGCTTTGAAAAAATTTATCTTTTTGGCTGAAAAATATAACCATTTGGTTGAATCTTTACCCAATTTTTGGAAAACTCGTCTCTTTTACTGAAAATTCAATATGTTCTCTACATTAATTTTACTAAAAAGAATTTATAAACTAGTGATAAATAAATAAAAAAACGAGGTTCAAAATAACTTGTAGCTGGCAATTCTTAACCGATTTTGGATTTTTTTAAAGAAAAATTCAACATGAAATTTGAAATAAATTTATGTGGCCTGATTAAAAAATTTTTTTTTTATTAAACTTTTATGTTTATGCAAAGAGTGAAGAAAAGTCGATTTTTTCGTTTTTTTGTTTATCTTCGTGAAAAAAATTTTCCTATGATCAGTATTGCCAGAGTTTATGCACGGGAGTTGTTGAAAGCAAAAAAAATTATGACATTCTTAAGTTAATTGTTATAAACAAATTAACTTAACAAATAGTCTACACTATGGATTCTTCGTTTGCAAAGTACATTTTTGCGTTAAAATTACTTGTTTTTATCGAAAAAATAATACCCGATCATGAAAATTCAACATCCGATATTTTTTATTAATTGTATAAACAAATTATATAAACAAATTCCTAGTGTGGACATTTAAAGGCGGAAAGAAATCGTTTTTTCTCTTAATTTTCCTCGAATCATATCGCCAGTGATATTTAATGATGGAAAATTATCATTCGATATTTTTTATCAATTTTATAAACAAATTATATGAACAAATGCCCAGTGTGCACATTTAAAGGCAGAAAGAAATCGTTTTTTCATTTAATTTTTCTCAAATTATATCGCCAGTGATGTTTAATAATGGAAAATTATCTTTTGATATTTTTTATTAATTTTATTAACAAATTATATAAACAAATGCCGAGTGTGGACATTTAGAGACAGAAATAAATCGTTTTTCTCTTAATTTTCCTCAAATTATATCGCTAGTGATATTTAATGATAGAAAATTATCATCCGATATTTTTAAATAATTTTATAAACAAATTGTATAAACAAATGCCCAGTGTAGACATTTAAAGACAGAAAGAAATCGTTTTTTCTGGTAATTTTTCTCCGATTATATCGCCAGTGATGTTTAATAATCGACAATTATCTTTCGATATTTTTTATTAATTTTATTAACAAATTATATAAACAAATGCCGAGTGTGGACATTTAGAGACAGAAAGAAATCGCTTTTTCTCTTGATTTTTCTCAAATTATATGTCCAGTGATATTTATCAATGGAAAATTATCATCTGACATTTTTTATCGATTTTATAAGCAAATTATATAAACAAATGCCCAGTGTGGACATTTAAAGGCAGAAAGAAATCGTTTTTTCTCCTAATTTTTCTCAAATTATATCGCAGGTGGTCTTTAATAATGGACAATTATCTTTCGACATTTTTTGTTTATTTTATTAACAAATTATATAAACAAATGCCTAGTGTTGACATTTAAAGGCATAAAGAGATCGTTTTTCTCCTCTCAATTTTCCTCAAATTATATCGCCAGTGATATTTGATCAGGGAAAATTATCATCCGATATTTTTTATCAATTTTATGAACAAATTATATAAACAAATGCCCAGTGTGGACATTTAAAGACAGAAAGAAATAATTTTTTATCCTAATTTGCCTCAAATTATGTCGCAAATGATTTTTAATGATGAGAAATTATCATCTGATATTTTTTATTAATTTTATAAACAAATTATATAAACAAATGCCTAGTGTGGACATTTAAAGGCAGAAAGAAATTTTTTTTTCCTAATTTTCTCAAATTGTTTCGCCAGTGATATTTTATGATAGATAATTATCATCTGCTATTTTCTATAAATTTTAAAACAATTTATATAAACAAATGCCCAGTGTGGACATTTAAAGGCAGAAAAAAATGTTTTTTTCTGTTAATTTTTCTCAAATTATATTGCCAGTGATGTTTAATAATCGACAATTTTCTTTCGATATTTTTTATTAATTTTATTAACAAATTATATAAACAAATGCCGAGTGTGGACATTTAGGGACAGAAATGAATCGTTTTTTCTCTTAATTTTCCTCAAATTAAATCGCTAGTGATATTTGATGATAGAAAATTATCATTCGATATTTTTTATTGATTTTATAAACAAATTATATAAACAAATGCCCAGTGTGGACATTTAAAGAAAGAAAGAAATCGTTTTTTCTGTTAATTTTTCTCAAATTATATCGCCAGTGATGTTTAATAATGGACAATTATCTTTCGATATTTTTATTAATTTTAATAATAAATTATATAAACAAATGCCTAGTGCGGACATTTAAAGGCAGAAAGGAATCTTTTTTTCTCCTAATTTTTCTCAAATGATGTCTCCAATGATTTTTATTCGTGATATTATGATATATATTAGGATATATATCACTGGCGATATGATTTGAGAAAAATTAGGAGAAAAAACGATTTCTTTCTACCTTTAAATGTTCACACTGGGCATTTGTTCATATAATTTGTTTAGAAAATTAATAAAAAGTATCGGATGATAATTTTTCATCATTGAATATCACTGGCGATATCACTTGAGGAAAATTAAGTAAAAAAACGATATCTTTCTGCCTTTAAATGTCCACACTAGGCATTTGTTTATATAATTTGTGTATAAAATCAATAAAAAATATCGGATGATAATTTCCCATCATCAAACATCATTAAAGACATCATTTAAGGAAAAGTAGGAAGAAAAAAGATTTCTTTCTGCCTTTAAATGTTCACACTGGGCATTTGTTTATATAATTTGTTTATAAAATCAATAAAATATATCGGGTGATAATTTTCCATCATTAAGCATCACTGGCGATATAATTTAAGAAAAATTAAGAGAAAAAACGATTTCTTTCTGCCTTCAAATGTCCACACTAGTAATTTGTTCATATAATTTGTTTATACAATTAATAAAAAATATCGGATGTCAAATTTTCATATTCGGGTATTATTTTTCCGATGAAAGCAAGTAATTTTAACCCAAAAATTTACTTTGCAAACAAAGAATCCATAGTGTAGATTATTTGTTAAATTAATTTGTTTATATCAATTAACTCAACAATGTCATAATTTTTTTTGCTTTCAACTACCCGCGTGCATAAAGTCTGGCAATGCTGATCATAGAAAAAATTTGTTCACGAAGATAAAGAAAAAAAACGAAAAAATTGACTTTTTCTTTACTCTTTGCATTAACATAAAAGTTGAAAAAAAAAATTCAAAAATCAGGCCTCATAAATCTCTTCAAAATTTATTGCTGAATTTTTCTAAACAAAAAATCGAAAATCGGTTAAGAATTGCCAGCTACAAGTTAACTGGAAAAATTTCCCGTGTTACAAGAAAGTGACTTGGTGCCGCCAGGCCTTCAAAGAAAGCACCTGGCGGCGCCCCGCCAGGCCTCGACTGCACCACTGATTTTATCCACCAGAATCAAACAAAATAAAAATATATGAAAATGGATATAAATAAATGAGATTTGATCAAACATTTCATACGTCGCTGAAACTATCGGATAAAACCCCTATTATCTATAATTCAAGAGAATTTCCGCTAAAAGTGTGATTTACCTCTTTTCACTGCTACCAACAATTTCTAAATTTCCATCGAATGCGGCTTTTTAAACTCGAAAGCCAATAAAACGATATCAAGCCAATAATAAATTTAGAAGTGTCACTTTAATTTTTAAAGGCACTGGATTATTATTCTTATTTTCTTAAATTTCTTTATTTTAACAGCTTTGTGATTTTATTGATCGGTAGCATCTGATGTGGATAAAAAAAGATTAATCAACACCAGAATGCGCAAGCGGAGAAGTCAATAAACCCGAATAAGGCGCCCTCCATAAACTACGTTGCAAATTTTTTTTTTTTAAATAGGGGAATAATAGAGGAATACATTTTTCTAAATAAAATTAATTTAGGTATCGTATTCAAGATTTCAAATCGAAGTATATTGAATTTTTTAACACAATAGTTAGACTTTCAACCAAATAGTTAAATTATCAAGAAAAAAAGAACTTTCTCGAATAGAATTGAATTTTCAGTTTGAAAAACGAATTATTAACCAGTTTAATTCTACTCAAAAAGACGAATTTTTAACAAAATAGTTGAGTCCTCAACCGAAAAGATGACTTTCAGATGAAAAAATTAATTTTTAATCAAATAAATTTTTTTCTAACAAAATAGTTACATTTTTTACCAAATAGAACATTTAGAAACGACTTTTTAACAGAGTAGTTACACTTTCAACTAAAAATGGAATAGATAAATTTGCAGATAAAATAATTAATTTTTAACAGAAAAGATCAAAGAATTTTTAACGTAATAGTTAAATTTTCTACCATTAAGGTTAAACTTGCAAAAAACGTTTACAAAAGCAATTCAACTTTTAACCAAGTTGTTGAATTTTCAACGAACAATTACTTTGCTACGCAGAAAGAGAAATTTTTGACAAAATACATTAATGATCTACCAAATAGTTAAATTTTCAACTCATAGAAGATACATTAAAAAAAATGGAATAATTGAATTTTCAGATGAAAAAATTAATTTTTAACCAAAAAAAAAACGAATTTTCAACAAAATAGTTACATTTTTAACAAAAAAGGTGAACCTTTGAAAAAATACGAATTTTTAATAAAATTGTTACACTTTCAACCAAAAATGGAACAGTGAATTTTTCAGATAAAAAATTAATTTTTACCCAAAAAAAAAAAGAATTTTCAACATAATAGTTAAATTTTCAACCATTGAGGTGAAACTTGAAAAAAAAACGTTTACAAAGCAGTTCAACTTTTAACCAAGTAGTTGAATTTTCAACCAAAAATTACTTTGCTACGCAGAAAGAGAAATTTTCGACAAAGTACATGAATGTTCTACCAAATAGTTAAATTTTCAACTCATAGAAGATAAATTAAAAAAAAATGGAATAATTGAATTTTCAGATGAAAAAATTAATTTTTAAACAGAAAAAAAAACGAATATTCAACAAAATACTTACATTTTTAACAAAAAAGGTGAACTTTTGAAGAAAAAAAACGAATTTTTAACAATGTTGTTAAAGTGTCAACCAAAAATGGAACAGTGATTTTTTCAGATAAAAAATTAATTTTCACCAAAAAAAAAAGAATTTTCAACAAAATAGTTAAACCTTGAACCATAGTGGTGAACCTGAAAAAAATTTAACAAAGTAGTTGAATTTTCATCCAAAAAATATGAATTGTCAGCTAAATAGTTGAAACCTCAACCAAAACAGATCAATTTTCAACCAATAATTTAGAGTCTCAACCGAAAAATTGACGAATTTTTCAAAATTAATTAATTTTTCAACCAAAAAGATGACATTTTATCCATAAAGATTAATTTTCTACCGAAAAAGACAAATTTTTAGCAAGATATATCAATTTTCAACCAAAGATCTTCAACCAAAGTGGTTTTAATTTTGAATCAAAAATAGTTGAATTCAAACAAAAAAGAAAAATTTTCAACAAAATAAAGTTATTTTTTTGACAAGTATTTAAATTTTTAAAACAGTTGAAATTCAGCCAAAAAGACGAATTTTCAACTATAAAATATAAATTTGCAATTGAAAATATCAACTTTCAAATAAAAATCCATCAGCTACATTTTCAGTTAACAAAATTAATTCTGAAACACAAAAAAAAACAAATTTTTGACAGAATAGTTAAATTTCTAACCAAAGAAATGAATCTTCAATTAAATTTTCAATTAAAAATATCAATTTTTAGCAAAAAAATAAAAATAAAATTTCAACTAAAAATTTAACAGCTACATTTTCAGTTAACAAAATCATTTTGAACCACAAAAAAAACGAATTCTTAACAGAATAGTTAAATCATCAATCAAAGAAATGAATCTTCAATCGAAAATGATTTTAACTGAAAATCAAAAACAGTTGAAATCCAGCCAAAAAGACCAATTTTCAACTATAAAATATAAATTTTTAATTGAAAATATTAATTTTCAAATAAAAATCCATTAGATACATTGTCAGTTAACAAAATTAATTCTGAAACACAAAAAAACAACGAATTTTTGACAAAACAGTTAAATTTTTAACCAAAGAAATGAATCTTCAATTCAATTTTCAATGAAAAATATCAATTTTTAGCCAGAAATATAAATTTTCAGCTAAAAATTCAACACTTACATTTTCAGTCAACAAAATTATTTTGAATGACAGAAAGAACAACAAATTTTCAACAGAATAGTTAAATTATGAACCCAGGAAATGAATCTTCAATCCATAATGACTTTAATTGGAAATCAGTTACAGTTGAATTTCAGTCAAAAAGATGAATTCTCAACAAAATACATGAATTTTTCATCAAATAGTTGAATTTTTAACTAGAAAATATAAATTTTCAACTAGAAAATATGAATTTTTAAATAAAAATATCAATTTTCAACCAAAAATTGAACAGCTGAATTTTCAGTTAACAAAGTTAATTCTAAACAAAACGAAAAAAACAACGAATTTTGAACAAAATAGGTAAAAGTGACTTTTCTACGATAAACGATGACTTCTTAAGAAAATACTTAAAGTTTCTACAAAATAATTAAATTCTCTGCAAAACAATTAAATTTTCAACGAAATAGTTGAATTTTCAACCTTAAAAGATAAATCCGAAAAAAGTGTAATAGTTGATATTTCAACCAAGAAGGATGAAATTTCATTTTATAGAAATGAATTTTAAAATCAAAAAGACGAATTTTCAACAAATAAAGATTTTTCAGTAATGAAAGAAAAAAAAGTTCGCCTAGATTGTTGAACCTTAAAGCCAAAAGACGAATTTTCTGTACAAAAATTGAATTTTCAACCAGAAAAATAGGAATTTTCAGCAAAAAAATTAATTTTCAACAAAATAGTTAAATTTTCAACCAAAGAGATAAAGCTTCATTAAAAAAAAATTTAACAGAATAGTTCAAATTTTACCCACGCAGTTAAATTTTCAATTAAAAAAGATCAGTTTTCAACTAAATAGTCAAACTTTAACCAAAGAGATGAATTTTCAACTAAAAATATGAATCTTCAAAAAAAAAAATATTTCTTAACAAAGTGGTTCAAACAAAATAGTTTAAATAAGAAGTAAATTTTCTACGAAGACACTTGAATTTTCAACCCGAAAGGACGAATTTTTAATAATAACAGTTGAATTTTCATACAAAAAGGATGACTTTTTAAAAAAATTATTCAATTTCCAATCAAACAGTTGCATTTTCATCCAAGAAAGATTCATTTTCTACTAAAATAGATGATTTTTTTTTATCAGAAAGAAAAATATTAAAAAATATGGTTGAATTTTCATCCAAAAAATATTTAAATTGATTTTTCAACACAAAATGTGAATTTTTCTCAAAAGGTAAATCTTCTACGAAATGGTTGAATTTCCAACAAAAAAGTGGATTTTTGGACCAAGAAGGATGATTTTTTTTAAAATGTATTGAATTTTCAACCAAACAGTTGCATTCTCATCCAAGAAATATAAATTTTCTACTCAGACACATGAATTTTTTAATAAAGAAGATAAATTTCAAAAAAAAAGTCGAATTTTCATCCAAAAAAGATTTCAGTTGATTTTTCAACAGAAAATGTGAATTTTCCTCAAAAGGTAAATTTTCTAGGAAATAGTTGAATTTTCAATAAAACAGTAGATTTTTGGACCAAAAAGGATGATTTTTTAACAAATTTATTGAATTTTCCACCAAAATGTTGCATTCGTATCATAGAAAGATGAATTTTCTACTCAGACAGATGCATTTTTTTAAAAAAAGATAAATTTTCAAAAAAATAGTCGAATTTTCAACCACAAAAGATTTCAGTTGAATTTTCAACACAAACTGTGAATTTTTCTCAAAAGGTAAATTTTCTACGAAATAGTTAAATTTTCAACAAAACAGTAGATTTTTTGACCAAAAATGATGAATTTTTAACAAATTTATTGAATTTTCAACCAAACAGTTGCATTCATATCAAAGAAAGATGAATTCTTTACTCAGATGAATTTTTTTAATAAAAACGATAAATTTTCAAAAAAATAGTCGAATTTTCAACCAAAAAAGATTTCAGTTGAATTTTCAACACAAAATGTGAATTTTTTTTAAAAGGTAAATTTTCTACGAAATAGTTGAATTTTCAACAAAACAGTAGATTTTTGGACCAAAAAGGATGATTTTTTAACAAATGTATTGAATTTTCCACCAAAATGTTGCATTCTTATCATAGAAAGATGAATTTTTTACGCAGACAGATGAATTTTTAAAAAAAAAGATAAATTTTCAAAAAAATAGTCGAATTTTCATCCAAAAAATATTTCAGGTGATTTTTCAACAAAACAGTTGCATTTTTATCCAAGAAAGATGAAATTTCTACTAAAGCAGATTAATTTTTAAAGCAAAAAGACAAATTTTCCAAAAAATAGTTGGATTTTTATCCAAAAAACATTTCAATTGATTTTTCAACACAAAATGTGAATTTTTCTCAAAAGGTAAATTTTTTACGTAATAGTTGAATTTTCAAAAAAAACAGTAGATTTTTGGACCAAAAAGGATGACTTTTGAAAAAAACTTTATTGAATTTCCAACCAAACAGTTGCAAATTTATTCAAGAAATATGAATTTTCTACACAGAAAGATGAATTTTCAAATAAAAAAGATAAATTTTCAAAAAAAAGAGTCGAATTTTCATCCAAAAAAGATTTCAGGTGATTTTTCAACAAAACAGTTGCATTTTTATCCTAGAAAGATGAAATTTCTACTTAAGCAGATTAATTTTTAAAGCAAAAAGACAAATTTTCCAAAAAATAGTTGGATTTTTATCTAAAAAACATTTCAATTGATTTTTAAACACAAAATGTGAATTTTTCTCAAAAGGTAAATTTTCTACCAAATAGTAAAATTTTCAACAAAACAGTAGATTTTTGGACCAAAAAGTATGACTTTTGAAAAAAAAATTTCGAATTTCCAACCAAACAGTTGCATTCTCATTCAATAAATATGATTTTTTTACTCAGACAGATGAATTTTTAAATAAAAAAGATAAATTTTCCAAAAAAATAGTCGAATTTTCATCCAAAAAAGATTTCAGTTGATTTTTCAACACAAAATGTAAATTTTTCTCAAAAGGTAAATTTTCTTCGAAATAGTTGAATTTTTAACGAAACAGTTGCATTCTTATCCAAGAAATATGAATTTTCCACTCAGGCAGATGAATTTTTAAATAAAAAACATTAATTTTCAAAAAAAAAGTCGAATTTTCATCCAAAAAAGATTTCAGGTGATTTTTCAACAAAACAGTTGAAATTTCGACCAAAAAGGATGACTATTTAACAAAATTATTGAATTTTCAATCAAACAGTTGCATTCTTATCCAAGAAAAATAAAATTTCTACTAAAGCAGATTAATTTTTAAAGCAAAAATATAAATATTCAAAAAAATAGATTGATTTTTATCCCAAAAACATTTCGATTGATTTTTCAAGACCAAAATATGAATTTTTCTCACAAGGTAATTTTACTACGTAATAGTGGAATTTTCAAGCAAAAACATTGACTTTTTAACAAAACTGTTGAATTTTCAAACAAATAATAGAATTTACAACTAAAAAGATAATTTTCAGAAGGAAGCAACTGCAAAAAAAGAAATATAAATACAAAGCAAATAAATTACTAACAAGAATGTTATATATGCGTTACCGCAAAACTTTATTTTAAAAATTCTCTAATTTTTCCTGACCAATTTTTCATTTGTCCTGACCATTAATACTCAAAGACCAGAATATTACATTTGTAATATTTTGAACCTAGAATCTTTTATAAGCGGAATAAAAAAAATTTCAAATAAAAATTGAAAATTTTCAAATTTATTCTGTTTGATATTTATTTAAAGTTATATACATTCCCTGACTTTTACACGATTTTTTTTTATAATCCCTGACTTAAAAAAAAATTGTTATTGGCTAGGTTTCTTTTTTCACTCACCAGTTTCTTTGGCGCGTAAAGTTAAATTTATATTAAATTTCTGTACAATTTCTGCAAGTTACTTGCTTCATTTTTTGAATTTCCGAAAAGTACGTACATGAATGAAGGACATAATAGAATTTAATAATATAATATAATTATAATTAATTAATATAAAATATAAAAAAATAATAAAAAATTAAAAAATAAAAATTATTTAAAAAAATTAAATTTTATTATTATAAATTGTAAATAAATAAAATATAATATAATTTTTACATAATGAAGGACAAACCCCTACCGTAACAAATCGTAAAAAAAAAGTTGACCCCTCCCTCCCCCTTGAGCTGTTACGTAATTTAAGTACGGTCCCTAAACAAGAAAAAAAATGAAAAAGCTGAAACTTCAAGAGTTTATTGATCGGGAGCATCTGATGTAAATAAAAAAAGATACACCAAAACGAGAATGCGCAAGCGGAGAAGTCAATAAACCCGAATAAGGAAGAGTCCGATTGTTGACCTACTACAACCCTTTCTGCGGTATTGATACTCTCTGAGTGTTTCCACTGAAGATTTTCATCCTCCGCAAACATCGGGTGGCTTCAAAAAAGCACCATAAAAATCATTAAAAAATGACCACCAGCGTCGCAGAGATGTAGAAAGAAACAATTTTATGACTCACGGTAGCATTCTCCCTACTGTATTAATGCTCTTATGGCCTGCAATGAAACGTCCCTCCCCCTTTGCCCCTCTCACCAACGATATCGCACCTGTAAATTGCTCTTCTCTGAAAGCGCTACCTGCAGATCCTTAAAAGTTAAAAATACCCAGAAACCCAAAATTTAATTGTTGTCTGGATAAACATTATCAAAGTGTGTCTACACTGAAAAAAATAGATTATGCGGTATATGGTCCAAACTAAAAAGTCATTCTTTTTGTTTGAAAATGCAGCTGTTTTGTTAGTGTAGTAGAGTGGTTTACATTTTTTTTCTCGAAATATTATGCATATCGCCTGGAAATTCGCTCAAAAATTCTTTATTTTTTTGAAAATTCGTTTTTTCTTTCGGGGTAAAAAATTAATCTTCGTGGTAGAAATGTCATGCTTTAGGTTAAAGATGCAACTACTTCCCTGTTAGAAAAATGTTTACAAAAAAGTAAAAAAAAGGAGAGTACAACTTTTTTCTATTATTGAGACGAATTTGGTACTTTTTTGTTATTTTTATGTACATTGTTGTATTTTATTGTAGTTTTAATTTTCTACAAGAATTTACAAACAATAACAACTACAAGAATCTACAGGAATTTACATGTTTTGCAGCCAAAAAGTTGTTCTTTTTGACCTAGGATGAGGAATATTAAGAATATTGCAATGATATAATTTAAAATTAAGATGCGATCATGTATACATGATCGCATCTTAATTTAATTTCTATGCTTCTATGTTCAAACTTTAAAGGAATGGTGGAATATTAAAAGACAATGATGTATAAACATCATTAAACAACGAAAAACCTTACATTTGAAGTTTATTTTTCAAATATATAGCAATCGATTGGGCACCATATATGCCATTTAAAATTATGTCATTGCCATGTTCTCAATATTTGTCATCCTAGGTTGAAAAAGAAATTAAATTAAGATGCGATCATGTAAACATGATCGCATCTTAATTTAATTTCTATGCTTCTATGTTCAAATTTTAAAGGAATGGTGGAATATTAAAAGACAATGATGAATAAACATCATTAAACAACGAAAAACCTTACATTTGAAGTTTATTTTTCAAATATATAGCAATCGATCGGACACCATATATGTCATTTAAAATAATGTCATTGCAATGTTCTCAATACTTGTCATCCTAGGTTGAAAAAGAAATTAAATTAAGATGCTATCATGTATACATGATCGCATCTTAATTTAATTTCTATGCTTCTATGTTCAAACTTTAAAGGAATGGTGGAATATTAAAAGACAATGATGAATAAACATCATTAAACAACGAAAATCCTTACATTTGAAGTTTATTTTTCAAATATATAGCAATCGATTGGACACCATATATGTCATTTAAAATTATGTCATTGCAATGTTCTCAATATTTATCATCCTAGGTTGAAAAAGAAATTAAATTAAGATGCGATCATGTATACATGATCGCATCTTAATTTAAAATTATCTCATTGCAATATTCTAAATATTTGTCATCTTAGGTCGAAAAAGAAACCACTTTTTGACTGAAGATAAAAATTGAACAATTGAGAAAGAATTGATCACGGTCATTGAAATTAAAAGGTTCAAACTCTTGAAGATAAAAATTTTTTCATTCAAAGTTATAAAAAATGAACCGCAAATTAAGACACTTGAAGTGAAATGTATATTTTTGAATTTTAAACTTTTAAAATTAAAGCTTGAAAGAATGTTCATTCAAACGCTCAATAATTTACGCGTATAAAATGGAAGCTTTTAATACTTTTCAACTGAAATTTTTTTAATTAAAAGCTAATAATAACATTATTATCTTGGAACTCGAGTTTTTTCTACAATTGTTTGAAAATCCTGCAAAAGTAAAAAAACTACCTTAAGGCCATGTGAGTGTAACCTCAAATTTTTTTTACATTTTTTTCAAAATCAACTTACGTTCACACGAAATGCGATATCGAGTTTAAAATTTGGGAAACTGAATATGAAGCATTAAGAAACCCGGGTCTGGTCCTAAATTTTTATAAGTATAAAATCAAAATTTTGTATGAAAAATTTTTTTTTGCTTTTTTCATAATTATACAAATTTAGGACTTAAAATCATCCAGATTTTTTTTACAATTTTCGAAATCTTATTATATATTCTTTTAAAATTAATATTTAAAAAAATTATTGTTAGTATCTCTAAGAATTTTGATCCACATTTTTTATTCATTTAAAAACTTTTAAAATTGTTGAAAAAGCTTGTATATTTTGTGTTCGAAATCTTCAAAAATCTACACTATGTATTAAATGGTTTGAAATCTATTCACGTCTTAAACTATTTTGGAATCTCTTCAAAACTTCGAAATATATTTTAAATTTTCTCGATTATTTTCCAAATTAATAATTGTTCAATTGTCATTTATTATTCAAAAAAGTTTGTTTTAAATCTTTTTAAATTTTCTCTCAAAATTAATTTTTCAAAATAAAAAATCATTATGACGTCAAACACCCAAATTATAAAAATGTGAAATCCTGTAGTTTTCTGTAATACCTTGTAGATTTTTACAAAGTAACAAAAAAATATTATTAAAAAGTTATAAAAATTTTTGAATTGTATAAACTTATACTTTATTGTTAATTTTTTTTCCTTTTCTACCAGAAAATAAAAGAAAAAAATTAGCTATTTGTATTTAACTGTATTTTCTTGTTAAATTTTGTACATTTTTTTACAAAAAAGTACAGTTTTAACAAAAATTACAGTTGTAGAAATGTTGTACTTTCTTGTAAAACTTTTTCCACCAGGGTTGGTTTAAAATTAATCTGTTTTGGTTGTGGATTCAATTATTTTCTTGAAAATTTGCCTGTTTTGGTTGAACTCAACTGTTTTGGTTCAAAATTAAAATCTTTTTCTGGTGAAATAACAACTTTTATATTCTTTGTTGAAAATTTATCTCTTTGGTTGAAAATTGAACTATTTTGTTAAAAATTCTTATTTTTAGGTTGAAAATTGATTTTTTTTCCTGATAATTTAGCTATTTTATTTTTGGTTCAAAATTGATCTTTTCAACTACATATTTGATTAAAATTCTTGTATTTTGTTGAAATTTTGTCGTTTTTAGTTAAAAAATCAATCTTCTTAGTAAAAAGTAATTTTTTTTTGGTTAAAGATTCATCATTAGGGTGGCCCAAAAATGCAATGGACAATTTCTTTTCAAATTTGTATGCATATCGCCCGGAAATTTGTTCGAATCCACAAAAAAATAAATCCAATTTTCTTGTTTTGAAAAAAATTATATTTTTCTAATATATAAAATACTACGTTATACTGATAATTAAACGTTTAAATAAATTATTTAAACAATTTATTATTTTTTTTAGCAATTTTCTCCTAGAATCGAGTGAAAAAGTTGCGGGTTTTAAAACAATTTTCCACTTTTTGTCCAATTTTCAATCAATGTAAGGTAATACTTAATTACTGTTAACAAATATAATTGTTTAAACAATTTATTATTATTGTTAATAATATTCTCTTACAATAATACTAGAAAACTGCAGTTTTTACAAAAATTTGCCACTTTTTGTCTAATTTTTTAAGTATAGTAAGGTAAATAATTGATTAAAAATAGCAGAATCAATTGTTTAAACAATTCATCATCAGCTAAAGTAATATTATCTCTGAATAATGTTAGAAAGTTGCGGTTTTGTCTGAAATATGCAACATTTTATCCACTTTTCTATTGAAGGTTGATAATAATTATTGAAATTTAACAAACATAACTGTTTAAAATTGATAGAACATTAACCTTCTTTGTCGAAAATTAATCTTTTTGGCTCAAAAATTCAACAATTTGGCAGAAAACTAAACTATTTGGTTGAAATTTAAACTTTTTAGTTAAAAAATCATATTTTTGAGTTCAACATTCAACTCTTTGAAGATAACTCTTTTTTTTCATTTTAAAATTAAATAATTTTGTTGAAAATTCATGTATTTTGTAGAAAATTCGTCTTTTTGGTAGAACATTACTTCTTGGTCGAAAATTCATATTTTTGGTTGAAAATTTAACAACTCTGTTAAGAATCAATTTTTTTGTTACAATTTTTTATTTAATATTAAAATTCAACTATTTCATGTGTTGTTAAAAATTTAGCCTGTATATTGGATAAATTGGAATTTCATCTTTTTTGATAGAACATTAATTTTTTTATCGAAAATTCATGCTTTTGTTTGAAATTTTAACAATTTTGTTGAAAATTCGTTTTTTTTTTGGTCAAAGTTCTTTTTTTATCAGAGTATTTATCTGAAAATTTAACTATTCTATTTTCAGTTGAAACTTTATCCAGTATATTGTATAGGTTAAAAATTTATGTATTTTCTTGAAAATTCGTCTTTCTGGGTAGAAAATTAATCTTTTTTGTTGAAAATTCAACTTTTTGGTTGAAAGATTAACTATATTCTTGAAAATTCCTTTTTTTTAAATTAATTTTTTTAACTGAAAATTCAACTGTTCCATTTTTTTTAATTCATCTTTTTTAGTTGAAAATTCTTGGTTGAAAATACTTGGTTGAAAATTGAACTACTTTATTGAAAATTCCATTTGGGTAAAAATTTACCTATTTTCTTGAAAATTCGTTTTTTTTGTTAAAAATTAATTTTTTATATAAAAATTTTAACTATTAATTTTTGGTGAAAATTTGTTTTTCTCAGTTGAAATTCATGTATTTGAAATTCGACTATAAATAATGAACAAATTTAAATTTCCTTAATATTTTCGATCAAATGTTGAATTGATTATAATTCAAAAATTTATTATTTCAAATTGAATGCGTTTGAAAATCCGAAATTTCATTTAGCATATTCTAAAGTGAAAAATATTAAATTTTTTAAATTTGGAACAGTAAAAATCTCTTTGGCTGAAAATTGATCTATTTGGTTGAAAAATCGTTTCTTTTTTGGTTGAAATCGAATATTTTATCTGAAAATGTAACTATTCTATTTTTAGTGGAAAATTGATCTTTTTAAGTTGGATATTCAATAACTTCGTTGAGAATTCATGTATTTTGTTAAAAACAATTTTTTTTTTTGTAAAATTCGCGTGAAGTAGGGGAAATTAGGGGTTGGGAAGTCAGGGGAAATGAAAGGAGCGGAAGTGGGGACAGTAAGAGGAAATGAAGTGAGTGGTAGTGGGGACGCGAAGGGAGATGGGGATAGTGGAAGTAGGAGTGGTGGAAAATGAGGGGAGGGTAAGCAGGAGAAGTGGTGGGAAATGAGGGGAAGGGACAGTGGAAGTAGGAGGAGTGGTGGGAAATGAGGGGAGGGTGCGCAGGAAAAGTGGTGGGAAATGAGGGGAAGGGATAGTGGAAGTAGGAGGAGTGGTGGGAAATGAAGGGAGGGTAAGCAGGTGAAGTTTTGGTAAATGAGGGCAAGGGAAGTAGAAGAAGTGAGGGAAAATAAGGGGGATAGAGAAAGTGATGGAAAATTTTGGGTGGAAGTGAAGTGGAGGGAAGTAGATCAGGAGGAAGTTGAGGAAGGGAGAAGAAGCGAAGGTCGAAATGTGGGGAGAGGAAGTAGAGGAATGTAGGGGAAGTAGGGGAGGAAAATTAGGGGAGGGGGAGGTTCGACCAACTTATTTACTTGTTAATAGGCCACGAAATCTCATTTTGTAGGCGCAAGGTGTCTACTTTGACTAATTTTGATCAATTTTTTGTTTCAGGTGGAGTTCACATGTCAGCCTCGCGAGGTTCACCTCCCGGTGGTTCGTCAGTGGGTGGTGGTCAAGGAGGAGGGTTGGGATCGGGTCTTAATTGTGGTCAAGGTTCCCCGGGAGCGACTTCCGGTAGCGGCGGTGGTGCCGGAAGTGCCGTCTCGTGTGTGGTGAGCGAGGGAAATGGGAATGAAGCCTCTGATTGGAGAGGAGCCCACAGCATCGCGGCGCTTAGGCGTCGAGCTTCCGACGCTTCCCAGCAATATAGTCCGCAACCACCTCCACCAGGTCCACCTCAATATGCTCATGATTTGGAGTACAGTTCGGTCTACTGAGGGTGAAAAATTAAAATTTTTTTCCGACACCTTTTCGAAAATTTCGGTCACGAAAACTGGTATAGCACCTGTGTTTCTGTAAATGGTGACTACCTTTTGTTTCAAGAAAAACAATTTTTTTCGCAATTTTTTGTGACACTTTTGAATTGATCTTCTATCTTTGGCGAAAGATAGAATTGGAAATATGAGTTTGATGCAAGAATAAGTTGACAGAATACTATGATCGATTAGATTTTGTTGCTTTAGTACCTGATAAAACAAACCTAATCATATCGACATTTTTCGGAAAACTTGGCAAAATTTGGAAGGTGTTCAAATTTTGGATGTGGGAAGAGTTTTGCAGAGATTAGAGAACTCGGAGTTTACTAATGATATTAGAGATAATGTGATATTTCACCTTAATTAATTGATTAATTATTGTTTTAGCGTACTTAAAGTATCATACGTAATTCCTTAGTTCTTAAAATATTTTGGTTAATTCAAAAATCAAATCATTCATTGAACATGCTTCATATTCCAGGGCTCGGACTCAGGACACTATTGACACTAAACTCAGAATAATGTTTCTTTGAATCAAACCAATTCTTTCTTTGATATAGGGTCAAACAAAGAATTGATTGATCGAAACAAATATTTGTTTAACAAACCTTATTTGATTCAAACACACCATTGTTTAATTCAAACAAATTTTATTAATTAAACAAATTCTAGCTTTGATAAAGGGTTAAACAAATTTTTGTTTGATACAAACAAACATTTTTTTAAGTGTATTTGACACTTTTCTTTAGCGATGTCACTATTCTGACAGAAATGACACTATTGACATATCCGTCATCTCAAAATTCGAAATTTCCAAATATTTCAAGGGATTTCTAACTTTTTTACGAGATTTTTGAGATTTCATAGGGCTTCAAAGCCTTTAGACTATTTAAAAAGATTCCGAGGGGTTTCAGAAAATTTGGGAGATTTCAAGAGATTTGAAGAGAGTTCAACCAATTATATCTGATTTTATAGGATTTCAAAATTTTCAAACTTTTTGAATGTTTAAAAGATATTACAAATTTTAAGATAATTCATGGGATTTCAAAGTATTTCAAGAAATTTTAAGGAATTTAATCAGACCTACGTAATTTGATAGGATCTCCTAGGACTATAAGAATAAACAAAATTGTATGGTTTTCAAAGGATTCGAAGGATTTCATGGTATTTTACCAGATTCCAAGAAATTTCCAAAATTTCAAGGGATTTCAAAAGGTTATCAAAGATTTCATACGATTTAAGGGGCCTCAGAGGATTTCAAAGAGTTTAGCATTTTAAAAGAAATTTGAAAAAGACATAACAAATTTAAAGATTTACGGGATTTCAAAGGATTTGAGAATTTTGTTCAAAGTCAAAGGATTTTAAACAAAGTAGTTTTTTCAAGTTTTAGTGGAATTTTATAATATTTCAAAGAATTTATAGAAAATTTCAAGAGATTAAAAAATATATAAGGAATTTCAAGTCATTTGCATAAGATTTTAGAAGATTTTGAAAATTTTAAGGAATTTTACAATATTTGAGGGATTTATAGGATTTCAGTAGAAATTTAAAGATTTTATAAGATTATAAGGAAATTATATAGATTGCAAGGGATTTCAGAGGATTTTTACATAATTTCAGGATTTTTAATAGATTTTATTGAATTTCAACGAATTCCAAAGATTTCAAGGATTTCAAAGAGTTTCAGAGAATATAAAAGATGTCAAGTGATTTCAAATCGCTTTATCAGATTTTTTGGGATTTTAGAGGATTTCAAAGATTTCATCATTTTTAAAGGAATTGTGGAAGATATTAGATTTTGAAATTTTGTACAGGATTTTACTAGATTTTCGTGAAATTACTAGGGATTTCAGAAAATTTAAGGGATTTTATCGGGACGAGCAAAAAACCAAAAATTAAATATCTTGACACTTTAGAATTCTCGAAAAAAAAAATTCAAAATTGAAAAATTTTAATAAAATAAATATACAAAATAATAGCCTCAATAAAAAAATAGCCGAAATATAAAAATCCACATTTGGAAAATTCTCAAATAATAAAATTCCCGAACAATTCATAATATTAGTGATTTTGATAATTTCCGAACAATAAAGTACCCAACAGTTCACAATATTACCGAATTTGAAAATTCCTAAATAATAAAATCACCGGCAGAAAATCGCCGAATTTTAAAATATCCAGTACTGCAAAATTCCCGAGACTAGAAAATGATCAAATTTAAACAGTTAGAGAAATGTGTTCTTTGATCAATTATATTCATTTAATAAAGATATAATTAAATTTTTGAAAAATTATTATTTTGAATTTGGAATAACAATAATTGAAAAATATATTCCCCAATACGAAAGAACAATACAAGAAAAAGATTTTCATTACAAGAGCAATAATACTTTGATTAAAATATTTCATTATTTTATTTTTAATAAATAAATACTATTTATTGAAAATAAGTTTTTCAATTGTTCAAATTTGCGAATTTTTTAATACGGCAATTTCCTGTGGCGAATTTTATTTTTGGGAAATTTTCAAATTCGCTAATATTATAAACCACCGGGAATTATCAGATTCGATAATATTATAAACTGTTCGAGAATTTTGTAGTTTGAGAATTTTTCAAGTCGGGATTTTTAGATTCCGGCAATTTTATAATTTGGGGAAATTTCTATTTCGTATATTTACATATTCGGGAATTTTATAGCGCCGGGAATTTTATTATACGAGATTTTTCAGTCGTACGATTTTATCAATTTCAAGGGATTTCAAAGGATTTTAAGTAGTTTAGGGTATATTTTTAAAAAAATTAGGAATTCAATGAGATTTTCAAATTTTCAACGATTTTCAAAGAATTGAATAGGATTTTTGAAAAAAAGTGTTGTAAAAAAATGAATTGATTATAATTCAAAATTCATTATTTCAAATTGAATGCGTTTGAAAATCCGAAATTTAATTTAGCCTATTCTAAAGTGAAAAATAATAAATTTAAAAATTTTTTTATTTGGAACAGTAAAAATGGTTTAGTTTCGAATTCAAATCGTTGAAGTTGTACAATTTCAAAAGGAATCCAGCTTGAAGATTTGAAATTGGAAAACCTAACAAAATTTACATGAGGGATTTTCAATAATTTAGGGTATACTTTAGAAAATTGCAAAGAATTTCGTTAAATTAGGTTGAAATAAATAATTAAAATAAATTAAATTTAAAAATTTCGAAATATCGTTAGTTTTCAAAGCATTTAAGGGGTTGCAAAGAATTTTGTAAGATTTTTCAAAAAAAGTTCACCTTTTTCAATGACAATAGGTAATGGTATGACTGGTATTGTTTAAAAGAGTAACTTTTTTTAATTAAATAATTTCAAATTTGGTTATAAAAAATAAAAAATTTCATATTTCTCTAATATTTTCGATCTCTTTCAAATTGAAAATCCGTTTGAAAAAAATCGTTTGAAAATCCAAAATTTCATTTATTCACTCTCTATAAAAGTAAAAGATATTGAATTGAAAACGTTTCAACTTGAATAATTTTGAATTTTAATACTAGAAATTTTTTATTTTCGAATTCAAATCGTGGAATTTGTACTATTTTAAAAGAAATCCTAGTTGAAAGATTGGAATTAGAAGACATAAAAAAAGCACGTAAAGTATTTTATGGAGTTTAGGGAACACTTCAACAAATTCCGTAAATTTTTATTAAAGAAAATTATATTTGAATTAAATAAATTTTTTTGGACATACCATTAGATTTCAAAACATTTAAGGGGTTTCAAAGAATTTTGTAGGATTTTTGATAAAAAATTTCACCTTTTTGTAACGACAATAGATACTGGGATGACTGGTATTGTTCAACAGTGTAAATTTTTTTAATCAAATAATTTCAAATTCGATTATAAATAATTAACAAATTCAAATTTCCTTAATATTGTCGATCCATGTTGAATTGATTATAATTCAAAAATTCAACATTTGAAATTAAAGGCGTTTGAAAATCAAAAATTTTATATCTATATCTATATATGGTTTTTAGGTGTCAATTTCATAAAAACAGTTTATAAAGTATTTAAAAATTTGTTTAGACATATGTTCTAAATGAAAAAATTTAAATAAATGTTAATTTAACAGCAAGTTTCAATCAAAAAATTTATTAAAAAATATGTCCTAATGATTCTGATTTATTAACTTGAAATTAAAAACATTATAATATATAATAAGGAAAAATTTAAATTAATTGACCATTGATTGCATTTATGAAATTCTTCAAAAAAATTAATGACACCACTTGGCTACATTTTTCCTAATTTTATGCTACTATCAACACTATTCTGAATTTTTTGAATGAATCCGACCCCTGTTATAGGAAACTGCATCATAATTTGAATAATTTTATATACATTTTTTATTCCTTTTTTTATATGTGTATGTGACTGCCAAACAAAGTGTTATTTCAACGTAAAATCATGATACTATTTATTTGGCACCAGTTTGTTCATTAAAACATAAATACTCAATTTTTTTCTGAAAAAAGATCAAATAAATAAAATTTCTAAAGGAATCTGTATTATCATTAGAGAATAACAGAAATTTTTAACGTCTTTTCAGATTAGATGAAATAATTGAAACCATTTTTAATTTATAGCTCCATCTAGTCTGAAAAAACGTTAAAAATTTCTGTTATTCTCTAATGATAATACAGATTCCTCTAAAAAAAATTTGGTTTCTAACATCTAGCGTAATCTCTCTAGTAGCTCAATGGGAGAAGCATCTGACCGAAAATCAGAAGTTCTGTGGTTCGAATCCCAGCGGAGCGAAAGGAGAAGATCTTTTTTCAGAAAAATAAATTATTTGAAATAATTTTTAATTCATAGCTCCATCTAGTCTGAAAAGACGTTAAAAATTTCTGTTATTATCTAATGATAATACAGATTCCTTTAAATACTCAATATATTTCTTCCAAAACTCTCGAGCCTCTTCCGATTTGACCAAAACTGACCAAACCAATAAAAGACCGAAAAATGAAACCGATATAAAAATTAATTAACAACATAAACAATTTCTAGATCTCATTTTAAGTGCATCTTGTATCACGAGAAGGGTTGTGCAATTGAAAGAAAACGTTAATTTACAGTGTCTAAGCGACGAAATTGAATAATAATACATGTTCCATTAGGGTGATTTTTAATTTTTTTTTTCAATTTAACTTGGCACCCATAAAAATTGTTTCTTTTGCCGAGAAAATGACCTCAGATTTTTTCCAGATTTTTACAATGACATTCAAAGGTCGCTCAAGGTCATGTTTTCAATTATATTTTGATTCAATTAAATTTTCTCTAGTTCTTGTTTGTAAAACAGTGTCAATTTATTCATTGCTGCAACAAAATTAGTCAAAAGGTTTAATAACCGCGTGTCATATTACTTTAAGGTCATTCAAGGTCATTCAAGGTCATTTTACGAGAAATGGTCATTCAAAAACTTTTTCTTTTTCATGGTAGTTATTTTTTTTTTAATTTTGCTTCAAATTAAAAAAAGGCAACGTTAAAAACAGTAGGAGATCGCAGCTTTATTATTATATGATCCAGTTTTGTTGTCAAATTGCAATTACGAAGAATTAATTATCATAAGTGCAGAAGAAGGGGTAATGATTTACCTTTTAGAAAAGAAAGAGGAAAACTTAGTTGGCTATAAACTACCAAGTTTCAGCACTGTTTTTTCATTATCACAATTTACAAAAAGCTCATTTTTTACGAAATGACCTTGAATGTCCTTCAAATAATATGACAAACATTTATCAAAGAACTTAACTTCTTTATTTGACGACATGAATAAATTGACACTGTTTCTCTATAGAAAAAACACTAGAGAAAATTTCATTGAGTCAACATTATATTAAGAAAATGACCTTGAGTCACCTTTGAATGTCATTGTAAAAATCTGAACAAAAATCTGAGTGCAATATTGAATTGTAAAGAACAATATTCATACGCGTCAGAAATGAATCATCAAAAAATAGCGTCAATTCAATTATGAATGGCCATTTTTGCCCTCAAATGACCTTGAGCGACGTTTGAATGACATTGTAAAAATCTGAAGAAATCTGAGTGCAATATTGAATTGCAAAGAACACAATTCATTTGCGTCAGAAATGAATAATCAATAAATAGCGTCAATATAATTAAGAATGGCCATTTTTGCCCTGAAATGACCTTGAGCGACCTTTGAATGTCATTGTAAAAATCTCAAAAAAATCTGAGTGCAATATTGAATTGTAAAGAAAACAATTCAGATGGCGCCAGAAATGAATAATCAATAAATAGTGTCAATTTAATTAAGAATAGCCATTTGTCCTCTAAAATGACCTTGAGCGACCTCTAAATATTTTTTTAAAATTCTGAAACAAATCAGAGGCCATTTTCGCGGGAAAAGGATCAATTTGTATGGGTCCCAAGTTAAATTAAAAAAATTTTTTTTTTTTTAATCACCCTAGTATTCTATATACGAGCCAAAATCGTCTTTTGTCTTTGAGACGTAACGAAAAGTATACGAAGTTACCTAAGTACTATACGTGGCATTGTAAATATAGTCAAAAGTAGGCGTAAATCATAACGTAATTATTTGCAGTCGAATCTATGAAAGGATTCGATCTATTTTTAATTATAGTCGATCATGTACGAAAGTCAGAACAGTAATTGCACTGTAAATCGACTGAATGGTATATCCTTAAAAAAACATTTTAAAAAGGGTATTAGAATTTTGGTCTATACGAATATTTATTATACAACTATGTGTAACCACGACTGGAGTTGTTTTTAAATATGAAAATATAATATTTACAATAATCATGGTTTAGGTAACTACAACAATCGTGGTTACCTATATTTCTATAGCAACATTTTTTTTCATTTTCCTCATGATTCATTTCATTTCTTCGACTAGAGATTTTTTTAAATTCAAGATTGGATTTCTTTGGAGATGCGTTATTTACCAAGATTTATTATCTTTTTATTTTTTAAAGAGAGTGAAAATTATTTATGTACCACTTTTTTAATGGTGGGTTCAATTATTGCGATTGTTCAAAAATTTTCTCTTCAACTCTTGAAAATATTCTCCTGTTTTTACGGGTTTTACAATATTTGAAAATTATATTTTATCAGAAAGTTTTTTGCAATAGAGAGTAATTTGAAAAATTGAAGATTCTTGAAAAAAAAATATTTAATTGATTTATTCAAAATAATATAATTTGTCTGGTTTCATTACAACAAATCCTGTATTAGGGTGGCCGCAGGACAGGGAAAATCTGTAAATCAGGGAAAAGTCAGGGAATTTTGTTGGTCTGGGAAAAATCAGGGATTTTTAAAAATATTGCAAAAGTCAAGGCATTTTTGTCGTTCTTGAATTCTTTTCAAATCTTGTACGGTTTTTTGAAAGATTCCAAGAAAGTTTTTATAGAATTCAATCATTTGAACGGATTCCAAAGAATTTTGAAGAATAAATGGAATTTTTCAAATTCCAAGGAATTTTCAAGAATTTTAAAAAGATTCAAGGGATTTCAAAGGATTCGAAGTATTTTTGGGTATTTAAAAAAAATTCCAAGGAAATTTTCAATAGTTTTAAAAGTTTAAAGGGATTTCAGAAGATTTCAAAGGACTTGAAATATTTTAGGGTATTTCTAAAAATTCCAAGAAATTTTCAAAAGCTTTAAAACGTTCTCAAGTATTTCATAAAATTCCAGAAGTTTTGAGATATTTCAGAGTATTTTTAAAAATTCCAACAAAATTTTAAGAGCTTTTAGGAATTTTAAGGGATTTCAAAAGATTTAAAATATTTTAGGGTATTTCTGAAAATTCCAAGAAATTTTTATGAGCTTTGAAACGTTCTCAGCGATTTCAAAAGATTCCAAAAGATTTGAAATATTTCAGGGTATTTTTGAAAGTTCCAAGAAATTTTCAAGAGCTTTTAAGAATTTTAAGGGAATTCAAAAGATTTGAAATATTTTAGGGTATTTCTGAAAATTCCAAGGAATTTTCAAGAACTTCAAAACGTTATAAATGATTTCAAAAGATTCCAAAAGATTTGAAATATTTTAGGGTATTTTAAAAAATTCCAAGAGATTTTCAAGATCTTTTAAGAATTCTAAGGGATTTCAAAAGATTTGAAATATTTTAGGGTATTTTCTAAAATTCTAAGAAATTTTCAAGAGCTTCAAAACGTTCTAAATGATATCAAAAGATTCCAAAAGATTTGAAATATTGCAGGGTATTTCTAAAAATTCCAAGGAATTATCAAGAGTTTCAAAACTTTTTAAAGGATTTCAAAAGATTAAAATTTTTTGGAAATGTTTAAGGGTATTTTTAAAAATTCCAAAGAATATATATTCAAGTGTTTTCCAAAATTTGAAGGTATTTTAAAAGCTTTTACAAGATGAGGAATATCTTAGGGTATTTCTAAAAATTCCAAGGAATTTTGAAGAGCTTCGAAACGTTCTAAATGATTTCAAAGATTCCTAAAGATTTGAAATATTTTAGGGTGTTTTTAAAAATTCCAAGAAATTTTCACGAGCTTTTAAGAATTTTAAGGGATTTCAAAAGATTTGCAATATTTTAGGGTATTTTAAAAAATTCTAAGAAAACTTCAAGAGCTTCAAAAATTTCAAGGAATTTCTGAATATTTTTTTATTTTTCGAAATGTTTAAGGGTATTCTTAAAAATTCCAAAGAATATATATTCAAGTGCTTTACAAAATTTAAAGGTATTTTGAAAGATTTTAAAAGATGTGGAATATCTTCAGGTATTTCTATAAATTCCAAAGAATTTTCAAGAGCTTTAAAACGTTCTGAAGGATTTCAAAAGATTCCAAAGGGTTTGAAATTTTTCAGGGTATTTTTGAAAGTTCCAAGAAATTTTCAAGAGCTTTTAAGAATTTTAAGGAAATTCAGAAGGTTTGAAATATTGTAGGGTATTTCTAAAAATTCCAAGGAATTTTCAAGAGCTTCAAAACGTAAAGATTTGAAACATTTTAGGATGTTTTTGAAAATTTCAAGAAATTTTCAAGAGCTTCTAAGAATTTTAAGGGATTTTAAAAGATTTGAAATATTTCAGGGTATTTTCAAAAATTCTAAGAAAATGTCAAGAGCTTCAAAAACTTCCAGGAATTTCAGAATATTTTTTTATTTTTTGAAATGCTTAAGGGTATTTTTAACAATTCCATCAACTGCTTTACAAAATTTAAAGGTATTTTGAAAGATTTTAAAAGATGTGGAATCTCTTCGGTTATTTCTAAAAATTCCAAAGAATTTTCAAAAGCTTCCAAACCTTCTAAAGGATTTGAAAAGATTCTAAAAGATTTCAAATATTTAGGGTATTTTTAAAAATTCCAGGAAATTTTCAAGAGCTTTTAGGAATTTGAGGGATTTTAAATGGTTTGAAATATTTTAGGGTATTTCTAAAAATTCCAAGAAATAGACATGTGCTTTAAAACGTTCTAAAGGATTTTAAAAGATTTAAAACATTCCAGGGTGTTTTTAAAAATTCTAAGAAATTTTTAAAAACTTTCAAAAATTTCAAGGGATTTCAAAACATTTGAAATATTCTAGGGTATTTCTAAAAATTCCAAAGAATTTTCAAAAGCTTCAAAACGTTCCAAAGGATTGTAAAATATTCCAAAAGAATTGAAACATTTCAGTGTATTTTTAAAAATTCAAAGAAATTTTCAAGAGCTTTTAAGAATTTTAAGGAATTTCAAAAGATTTTAAATATTTGTGGGTATTTATAAAAATTCTGAGAAATTTTCAAGACCTTCAAAAATGTCAAGGGGTTTCAAAAGAATACAAATTTTTTGAAATGTTTAAGGGTATTTTCAAAAATTTCAAAGAATATTCAAGTGCTTTAAAAAATTTGAAGGTATTTTGAAAATTTTTTAAAGATGTGGAATATCTTAGGGTATTCTTAATAGATTTGAGTAAATTGAAGGGAATCTAAAGGATTTCAAATATATTAGGATATTGTTTTAATTTCCAAGGAATTTTCTTAACTTTAAAAAGTTTCAATGGGTTTTAGAAGATTTCAAAGGATTTGAAATATTTTAGGGTATTTTAAAAAATTCCAAGGTATTTTTAATAGATTTAAATAATTTGAAGGTATTCCAAAGTTTTTTCAAGATTTTAGGGTATTTTTAAAACTTCCAAGGAATTTAAAAATTCCAATAAATGTTCAAGCGTTTTAAAAAGATCCAAGGGATTTCAAAAGTTTTCAAATATTTTAGCGTATTTTTTTTTAATTAAAAAAAAAATTTCAAAAAATTCCAAGGAGTTTCAAGTGCTTTAAAAAGTTTGAAAGGATTTCAGAAGATTTCAAAGGAAATAAAATATTTTATGGTATCTTTAAAAATACTAATGAATTTTCAAAAGCTTTAAAAAATGTACATTTTTAAAAAATTCAAAGGATTCAAAATATGTTAGGGAATTTTTAAAGATTCTAAGGAATTTCCTATTAATTTCAATAATTCCAGGGGATTTCAAAGAGTTCGAAATATTTTGTGGAATTTTAAAAGATTTTAAGGAATTTTCAATTGATTTTAATAATTTGAAGGGATTTTAAAGTATTTCAAATATTTTAGGCTATTTTAAAAGACTCCAAGGCATTTTCAAAACATTACAAAAATTTCAAGGGATTTTTAAGGATTTTAATAATTTGAACGGATTTTGTGTTTTTCTACACTCGTTTCAAAATTGCTTTTTTAATCATATTTTTGAACTGTTTTCAATTTACTTGAATTTGTTAATAATTCACCATGCATTTTTATGAATTTCATCGAACTTTTCTCATGTCCCTTGAATCCCTCTAAATTCACTCTAATTTCACTGAAATTCATGCAATTTTTTCAGAGTTTGTATATCTTTTTCCATTCATTTGATTTTAACTTTAATTGTTTTGATATCTTATTTATTCATCCTGAATTCTTCAAAATTCACCTGGAATTCTTATAAATTTCATCGAATCCTTTTTAATTCTTTTTCCGGTTTAAAAAGGTCACTATTTAGTTTTTTCAAGTGAATAAGGATGATGCAGCCCTGATAATAATAAATTAAACATTTATAAATTTTAACTTGTTTTATTTTTTTATAAAATATTCTCTAATAAAAATGAAACAAGATGAGAAATGTTGGTGCCAAAAATCAGATATCTACAAAAATAGTTTTTCTATGATTTCAAGAATCACAAGAATATTTACGTCATTTAAAAGAAAAAAAATGTTATTGAAAAAATTTTCAAACTTACAAAGAACATTTATTTTAACAATATTTTTTGTGACTGCATTTTTTCTTACCATCTCTTCTTACCATTGTTTATAAATGTTTGAATTTTAATAAGTGATGATTTTTTTATTAGGGAAAACATTCTCTACTGATACAAAAATTTTAAAAGTAAATTTGTCTGTGGCTGAAATCGTTGAAACCTATTTTTTTCTTTAAGAAAACATTTTTCAAAGAACTACATTTGCAGATGATTTGCTTACTTTGCTAGAGAATGTTTGCCAGAAAAAAATAATGCGTAATTAATTAATATTGAACTATTTTTTAAAAATTTGTGAGAGAAAATGAAATTACAAAAACTATTGGTAAAATAATTACTTTTCCTAAGTTTCGAACTTTTTTTTACAGAAAATAATGCTTATGCTTTTATAATACATGACTGAAAATCATGTCAATGCTCAATATCATAAAAAACTTTTTTTTCTAGATACCTGATTTTTGGCACAACTACCTTAAATAATGATCAGGTTTTTTGATCCGGGCTCTCAATTATTTAGTGAAGTCAGTAAATTTTGGAAATGAGTTATTGCGGCCACCCTCTTTATTTTAAATTCAATTTCGTTAAAACTCTTTTTTTAAAACTGGATGAATAACACTACCGATAATGTAAGTATAGATTGTTCTGTTGTTGTCAATGAGGTATTATAAATTTTGTAAATAAAGTATACGTCTATAGTTGTGTAATAAGTATATTATAATAAATATAACGATATGATGTAATAATATTAATAACAATATCGATAACGCAAATTCTGTTTGCATACACGAGTATACTTGGACATTGTGATATTTTGGGACGAGCTGTTGTCTCCTTCTTCATGATATTTTATCAGCGAGCATCCCGATATGATATTGCAAATTAAAAGTGTGGCGCCATATGAAGCGAGAGGCGAAAAATATGCGCTGTCGACGAATTGTGTGACGAAAAGTCGATTATTCTAGGTACGAATTTATCGTAAAACTAATTATTTATAAGTAAACGATACCACATGAATTAGCTCTAGGCCAATATCGATGTACCATTACGAACGTATACGATTTATAATGTACAAAACTTAGGTGCCGGACGAATTGTTTTAGGATGACGTCATGTCATGTACGGCTTAAATTTGAGGAATTTACACTTGAATAGATAAAAGAAAATGTAATAATTAATGATGTATTTAGCATTTCTATGAAACTTGTCCCATGGGGTGTCCACAGAAAAAACTAGGGGTAAGAAACGCTGCAGGTAATCGTTCAAGGGGAGTTATAGTCAGCTGATTACACCAAAGTGAGGCAAACTTTCCGCGAAGTGAGGTAAACTTTCCGCGAAGTGAGGCAAACTTTTCGCGAAGTGAGGTACACTTTCCGTGAAGGGAGGTAAAGTTTTCGTCGTTACAGGCATGTAACGTTCCGCCTCTAGCAGAGTCCACTGGAGATATCTTCAATTCACCGCGGAAAGTTTGCCTCAGTTTGGTGTACCTACCTCGCGGTTACCCTACTTGACCGATTACCTGCAACGTTTCGTACCCTCAGTTTTTTCTGTGTCTCTTATTTTTCGAACTCAAAATTCTGTTGCTCCCAGGTGGAGTTTCGTTCCAATAAAAAAATGATCTGTTCCAAATTTCGGCTAAATGGCTTAATTAATAGTGGGCAAAAATGAAAAAATCCACATAACTTTCTCAGTTTTACGAAGTGCTGATACAAAAAATGAAAAATTTTGAATAAATCAAAAATAGCGGCAAAATAGAGAAATAATTTTTTCAAAAATTTGAACAGCTGCCATCTTTGATTTTTTCTTGCTGTCACATTTTGAATTTATTCCAAATTTGGAAGTTTCTATATCAGCACTGGCTTTTTAGCCATTTTTAGTTACAAAATTTGGGTTCCTTTTGTTGATTACTATAGAACCGATTTGGCTGAAATTTGAAACGAATTATTTTTTTAGAGATTGGAACAAACTCAGATACTGCGAGCAAAACAATTTTAGAAAAAATTGACGATGTGTCTAAGGATCACCCTATTGTCCAATGCTGCTAATTTTATTCGAAAAAAAAATTGTTTATTTAAAAAAAAATTTTTTCTTAAAAAAAAACTTCGGAACTTTACGAAAAAGTATTGCAATTTAGTTCACTATTATTGATCAAAAGTAATTCGATGCCTTAGTTTTTAACTTTATCCAATTTTTTCAAAAATCGGAAGAATTTTAAGCATTTGAAAAAATAATTTAAAAAAAAAATCACGAGGTATTGAAACATTGGAATTATTTTTTTGACGTTAATTGAAACATCAACGGATACAATGTTAATTTGACTAAAATTGGATTTTTCACATAATCAATTTTTTTTAAGTTTAACTACTCATTTGTTTAGTAAAGAAAATATAGATTGCTAGAGATTTCACTTCAACATTTTTTTTTTTTACATTTTTTTCAATTTTTCTATTCTGGGCACTTTTTGAGTCCAATAGTCTCTTTTTGATTATTTATCATTTTTTAAAACAAAAATTTTGATTACTTAAAAATCTCGACTCCCAAAAAATGCCTACTTTGATTTTCTTTATACTTCTTTATTTTCTATTTTAAAATGTCTTTTTAGAGAAAAAATGATTAAACAAATCTTTAATTTTTCTCAAACAAAATTTTATTTTTGTTTAAAATATAATTTTTTTACTGTTTCATTCAATACTTTTTCTTCAAGTTACAAAAATAGGGTTACAAAATCATTCTACTGCAAAATAAAATTTTTTTTTTGATTATATCGATATTATAGATTTTCGAAATTATGAAAATAAAATTGCCAAAATTAATTAAATCGTTTGGTTTCAGAGAAAAAAAAATGTTGTTTGGCATCCGAAAATAAAATTTCTGACACTAAAAAATTCCCAAAAAAGAAAATATTTGAAATAGGAGACACCCGAAATTATAAAATTAGCGACAATTGAAAATTTCAGAATCTGAACAAATAAAAAATTGTTTTGATAATAAATAATAAAATAATAAATAAAATAAAAAATATGTTCATCAGACAAAAGTTTTTTATTTCTTGAATTATTTTATATTATTTATTTTATTTTATATTTTATTATGCAACAATTTTCTAATATTGGCAATTCTTTATTTGGAATGTTTCCTTTTTCGAAATCCAGTTGTTTGGATTTCAAAATAAAAATAAAAAATTCCTATTGGCTTTAAAAATTATAGAAAATTTTCGTTATGTACTGATTTTGCTAGTGAACAGCAACGAAAGTAAGAAATTAAAAAAAAACAATTTTGTTCAATTTAGAATGTTTTGTAAATGTGCAAAAAGCATGTTTTTTTGGATCGAGTTAAATGCAAACTTTTTTGGAAAAGTTGAATATATCAAATCTGAAATTTTTTCCGCTTGATTCAAAGGAATTTATCGAATTGGATTCAAAGGAATTTTTATTTTTTGAAACGTTTAAGGGTATTTTTAAAAATTTTGAAACATTTTCAAGAGTTTTTAAGAATTTCAAATTTTTCAAATTTAAAAAAAAACAGATGACAGCAACAAAATAATTTAATTTCTCACAAAATAATTAAAGTGTCAAATATTTCATTGATTCAAGCTAAAGAAATTTTTGGTTCTATACATTTATTTTTTCCCAAAAAAATGTGCATTCAACTCAATCCAAAAAAACGTTGTTTTGCACATTTTAAAAAAATTGAACAAAATTTCTCTTTGTAATTTCCTATTTTCAGAGACATTTAAATGCCCCTCAATTAATAATAATACCGAAAATCTATCGAATTAATTATGAAACCGATATAATGAATTAAAATTTTTATTTTTTAATAGAAGTACTTTAAAAACCTATTTTTCTTACTTAAAGTAAAAAAGTTGAAATAATTAGTAAAAAAATTACATTTTAAGCAAAAACAACAAAAATGTCTTTTTTTCGCAAACAATTTGTTCCTGGGAATTTTGTTGGGAATCAAGTTTTTTGAAAAAATACATTTTTTTAACGTAAAAAATAACCATGAAGAAGCCATTGAAATGAATTAAAACCTTAAAAAGTCAAGAATAAACTAAAAGAGTGTCAAAAAAAGTGCGGTAAATTTCCAGAATTTAAATAAACTCAACCTAATAAAGTAATAAAGTAACGCGTTACTTTCGATTAAATTAAATTTGGTTTTACCTTTGATGAAGTAACTATTTTAGATTTGTACATTCAATAATTGTATAGAATTTATTAAAAATATTTTCATAAGACATAAAAAAATTGGCAGCATTGGATGCAACCGCTTCGCAGCAAAAAATCTGATGAATATAAATAGAATCACATTCAGAAACTTGTATAACACATTATTCATGAATTTGAAAATATCTATAATTGATTATCGATTTATTTGTAAACAATTACAAAATCATGTTACACTTTTCGGCAGTTTAAAATAATTAATTATTTTTAGTAGTGAAATAATTGAGCCATTGTTCCACATTTCTGATTGTGATTCTAAATAAAAATATTCTCACTCCTTTGATATGTATTTAATAGAATGTGTAATCGCCCAAACTATCCATCGATAAAAGAACTCATTCGCTTTTTCACTTTACCGCGATATCGAGTAATACAGGATTTTTTTTTAAATAAAAAAAAATGATTTGTTTTTAAATAAAAAATGATTTGTTTTTAAATAAAAAATTTTTAAGCAATATTTAGCAAGGCCTTAGCTAGAATTTTTCGTCTCCTGGACTATTGTTTTTATGTATTTTTATGTTTAAAATTAATGCGCACAGATTGAGAATGGACTTCGATTTAAGTTAGCAAAGTTTAAATAAAATGAAAGAATTATAATTTTTATCGTTGTATAGTTGTGTATAGAAATCAACTAAGTGTGTAAAATAAATCATTATTAAAATATTGGCATTATTGAGTTTTTTTGTATATATAGTTTGTACACCTAAGACTTCCTAAGTTTAGTTTTTCCTAAGATTTATAAACAAAATATATTTTATTTTTAAGAAAATAGTTGAATTTTTAACCAAAAAAGATTTTTTAATAAAATATAAGAATTTTCAGCTAAAAACGAAGAATTTAAATAAAATAATAATTTACAAGCAAAAAGTTGCATTAAAAACCAAATAGTTCATTTGCAATCCAAAAGGCTATATTTTCAACAAAAAAGTTGACCTTTTGAACACAAAATATGACATTAACAAAATAGTTGGATTCCCAACAAAATAATTCTTTAATTATTTTGTTGAAAATCCATTTTTGAAAAAATCCATCAAAAAAATGATCTATTTCGTTGAAACTTTTTTCAACCAAATAGATAATTTTTTAACCAAATAGCTTCAACTAAAAATGACAAGTTTTCAACAAAAAATGGAATAGTAAAATTTTCAGTTTAAAATATTTTGATAAAAAAAACTGAAATTATTCATTAACAATAAAAATGAGTGTCTAACAGATGATTTCATTTTTCAACCAAGTAGTTAAATTTTCCATAAAAAATATGGATTTTTAACCAAAAAGATTAATTTTCCACCAAAAAAATTTGAATTTCTAAACAAACTACAAAATTTTTCAACAAAATTGTTGAGTTTCGAAGCCAATTACGAATTATTAATACGAATTACCTACAAAAAAGTTAAATTTTCCACGTGGAAATATGATTATTCAACAAAAAAGTTAATTTTGATCAAATAGATTAGGTGTCAAACAAATAGTTTAATTTTTAACCAAAAATTTATATTTGTAATCAAAATAGTTGAATATTCAACCAAAAATAAGAATTTTGAACAGAAAAGTTATTTTTCAACCAAATAGTTTAATTTTCTGCCAAATTTTTAATTTGCAAGCCAAAGAGATGAATTTTCAACTGAATCAAAATTTTTAACCAAAAATATGAATTTTAATCTAAAAAGTAAGTTTGAACAAAATAGAATTTTCAACAAAATAATTAAAGTTTCAACCAAATAGGTAAATTTTTAACCGAATAGCTGAAGTTTTAACCTACAAAGGTCAATTTTTAACGAAGAAGATTAATTTTCTACCAAAAAATGAATTTTCACTCAAATATTTAAATTTTCAACAACAACAAAGAATGATATTTTTTTAATCAGAAATCGAATTGCTCGATTTTCCTTTTAAAAAATTAATTTTCAACCAAAGAAATAACGAATTTTCAATTAATTAAACCAAAAAAGACCAATTTTTAAAAAAAAATTGTTAAATCCGCAACCAAATAAATGAATTTTTAACAAAAGAGTCTGAAAAGTCGAATTTTTTTAGAAAAAATTTAGCTTTTAAACCCGAAAAGATAAATTTTCAAGAATAATAGTTCAATGTTCAAACAAAAAGATCAATTTTGAACTAAAATTATGAACCTTGAACCAGAATAGTTTATTTTTCGTTGAAAAAATTAATTTCCACGCAAAAAAATACGAATTTTTCAACAAAATACCTGAATTTTCAGTAAAACAGTTGAATTTTCAACCAGAAAATATGATTTTACAACAAAAAAGTAAATTTTTGATTAAATAGATAAGTTTTCAAATGAATAGTTTATTTTCATACAAAAGATTATAATTTCTATCAAAATAGTTGGATGTTCAAGCAAAAATATTAATTTTGAACTAAAAAGTTATTTTTCAACCAAAGAAATTGTTACATTTTCTACCAAAGTTATGAATTTTCAACTAAGAAGATTAATTAAAAAAATATATTAATTTTTCAACAAGATTGCTGAATTTTGAAGCCAAAAGGATGAATTGCCTACAAAATAGTTGAATTTTCGAATCGAAAATATGATTTCTTCTTAACGAAAGTTTCTATCAACATAATTGATTTTTAAACCAAAAATATAAATCTTTCACGAAAAATTTAATTTACAAGCGAATAGTTGAATTTCCAAATAAAATCATGAATTTTCAACCAAACCGTTGCGTTTTGAGAAAAAAGGATAAATTTTCAAACAAATAGATTAATTTTCAATAAAACATAAATTGTCAAATTGAAAAGATTAATTTTCAATGGAAAATATTAATTTTCAACCAAAAATTTGATTAAATTACATTTTTAGTTACATTTTCAGTTCAAAAATTAATTCTTAACAAAAAAAAACCAATTTTCAACAAAATAGTTAAATTTTCAACTAAAGTGATGAATATTGAAGAGAATGAATTTTTAACAAAAAAGTTTAACATTAAACGAAACAGCCGAATTTTCAACCAAAAAGATGATTTTTTAACTAAGGAGATAAATTTTCCATCAAAAAGATAAATTTTCAACAAAATACAAGAATTTTCAATTAATTAATTTTCTACTAAATTGTTGAATTTTGAAGCCAAAAAGACTAATTTTCTACAGCACAGTTAAATTTTCGAGCAGAAAATATGAATTTTTCATAAAAACCAATTTTCAACTAAACTGATGAATTATTGAAAAAAAATCTTTAACCGAAAAAGATTAATTTTCTACCAAAAAAAAAAACGAATTTTCAACAAAATACATGAATTTCTAACTATAAAATATCAATTTTCTATCAAAAATATCAACTTTCAACCCAAAATGGAATAGTTACATTTTCAGTTGATTTATAACGAAATTAATTATAAAAAAAAATGAATTTTCAACAAAATAGTGAAATTTTCATCCAAAGAGATGAATTTTCAACTGAACTGATGAATATTGAAAAAAATGAATGTTCAAGAAAAAATTTGCAACATTGAATCAAATAGCTGAAGTTTCAACCCAAAAAATGATTCTTTATGAATTTTCAAAAAAGTTGAATTTTTGACCAAATAGTTGAAGTCTCAATTAAAAAATATAAACATTCACAGAAAAATGGAATCGTCAAATTTTCATTTAAAAAAATTAATTTAGAAGAAAGCTAAATGCCAAGAAGAATAGTTCAATTTTCAACCAAAGAGATGAATTTTTTGCTAAAAAGAATAATTTTTTACAAAGAATAATAATTTTCTTCCCAAAAATACAAATTTTTGTTGAATTTTGAAGCGAAAAGTAAAAATTACGAAACAGTTGAATTTTCAACCCAAAAATATTATTTTTCAACAAATAAGTTAATTTTTTATCAAATAGATGAATTTTTGCCGAAATAATTTAAATATTAGCCAAAAAGACTAATTTTACACCAAACAGTTGAATTTGAACCTGAATATATTAATTTTTCCGTAAAAGTTGATTTACAAGCGAATATTTGAATTTTAAACTAAAATTATGAATTTTTAAACAAAAAAGATTGATTTTATACCAAATTGTTGAATTTTCAAGCCAAAAGGACTAATTTTCTATAAAACAATTGAATTTTCAACCCGAATATGTGAATTTTTCACTGAAAAGTTAATTTACAAGCGAATATTTGAATTTTCAACTAAAATTATGAATCTTCAATTTCGACCAGAAAGGATGAATTTTTTAACCAAAAAGATTGATTTTCTACCGAAAAAGATGAATTTTTAACTAATTACATGCATTTTTTTTTAAATTACAGGAATTTTTAAATGGAAAAGATCAATTTTCAATTAAAATGATCAATTAATTAATTAAATTAATCTCAAACAAAAGAAAAAACAAATTTTCAAGAAAATAATTAAATTTTCAACCAAAGAGATGAATTTTCAGTTAAACTAATAAATATTTAAAAAAAAATGAATTTTCAACAAAATAGTTGAATATTGAAAAAAATAGCTGAATGTTTAACCAAGAACATGATTTTTTAATCAAGAAGAAAAATTTTCTATAAAAAAAGATGAATTTTCAACAAAATACATAAATTTTCTCCTAACTAGTTGAATCATGAACTAAAAAAGAAACATTCCCAACCAGAAATGGAATAATTAAATTCTCAACCAAAGAGAAGAATTTTCAACTAAACTGATGAATATTAAAAAATTTTTTTACAAGAGTTCGATATTGAACCAAATAGCGGAATTTTTAACCAAAAAAATTATTTTTTTAACAAAAAGATAAATTTTCTACCAACAAGACGACTTTTCAACAAAATACATGAATTTGCCACCAAATAGATAATTTGCTACCAAATTGTCGAATTTGAAGCCCAAGAGATGAAGTTTTAAATAAAATAATGAATAATTAACTAAAAAAAATTGTTAACAAAATTTTTGAATTTTCAAGTCAAAAAGACTAATTTTCTACAAAACAGTTTAATTTTTAACCCTAATATATTAATTTTTCACGGAAAAATTAATTTATAAGCGAATACTTGAATTTTCAATTAAACTGATAAATGTTTAACGAAAAAAGTTTAATTTCAACCAAACAATTGCATTTTGAACACAAAGGATGATTTTTTAACCAAAAAGATTGATTTCTACCAAAAATACGACTTTTTAACGAAATACATGAATTTTCAACAAAATAGTTTATTTTTTAACCAAGAGAGAGAACCAAGATGAATCTTTAACAAAAAAAAACTGATTTTTTAACAAAGCAGTTCAACTTTCAACTAAATAGTTGAATTTTTGACCGGAAAAGATGATTTATTTAAGAAAATAGTTTTATTTTCAACAAAATAATTAAGTTTTCCAACTAAAATTTTCATCTAAAAAAAATAAATTTTCAATCAAAATGAGAATAGGCAAAATGTTAGGAAAATAAATGTTCAACCAAAAAAAAAACGAGTTTTGAACCAAAAGAAAGTTTTCAACATTTTCATAAAGAAAATTATTTTTTAAATGAAAAATAGAAAAATTGGATTTTCATTTGAAACAATCAATTTTCAAGGAAAAAATGAATTTTCAACAAAATAATTCAATTTTAAACCCGAAAGATGAATTTTCTACCAAAATAAATTATCTATCTAAATCTACCATAAATAAACCATAAATCTACCATATATAAATTTTCAACAATAAAATATAAATTTACAAACAAAAATAGAATAGTTCAATTCGCAGTTGAAAAAGTAAATTTCAAACAAAAAAACGAGTTTTCAGCAAAATTAATTTCCAACTAAAAATATACATTTTCAAGCAAAAGTAGAATAGTTACATCCCAGTTAAAAAATTAATTTCTAACTAAAAAGAAACAAATTTTCAACCAAAGAAATTAATTTTTAATCACAATGATGAATTTGCATGCAAAAATATTAATTTGTGACCACACAATGAAATTTTCAACCCAAAAGATGAATTATCTATCAACAAAAAAAAACGAATTTTCAACTAAATAGTTTTTTTCCAACCAAAGATATGAATTCTTAACAAAAAATAGAATTGTTAAATTTTCTACAAAACAGATAATTTTTTTAACGAAAATGGTTTCATTTCTATCAAAAAGGTAAATTTTCTACACAAAATGGAATAGTTAAAGTGAATTTTTAACTAAAATGATGAATCTACAGGTAAAAAAAATTTAATTTTCTTCCAAATACATGAATTTTCAACTAAAAAGATGATTCTTCTACCAAAAATAAAATAGTTAAATTTTCAGTTAGTAAAATAAATTTTCAACCAAATTCTTGAATTTTTAAAGGAATTTTCAACAAAAAAGATGAATTAATTTTTCCACAATCTTCCACAAAATTCAAATTTCCGATTAAACACCGGAATTGTAAACCAAACTTTTGAATTTTCAACTTCAGAAGATAAATTTTGAACCAAACATGTACGAGTTTAATTTTCAGGTTAATTGAATTTTCAACCCAAAAGATTAATTTTCTACCGAAAAAGACTCATTTTCAACAAAGTACAGGAATTTTCATCTAAAAAAAATATCAATTTTCTACCAAAATTAGAATATTTAAAATGTCAGAAAAATAAATGTTCAACAAAACAAAACAAAAAACAATTTTTCAACAAAATATTTTTTTCATCCAAAAAAATAATTTAAAAAAAAAAATAAAAGAATTAAATTTTCAGTTAAGACAATCAATTTTAAACAACAAAAAATTAATTCTCAACAAAATAATTCAATTTTAAACAAAAAAAAAAGATAAATTTACAAAACAAAACTATAATATTTCAATTTGCAATTAGAAAAGCAAATTAAAAAAACGAGTTTTCAGCAAAATGAATTAATTTTCAACTAAAAATATAAATTTTCAAATGAAAATGGAATATCTCCAGTTAAAAAAATTTAATTTTCAACTAAAGAAAAACGAATTTTCAACCAAAGAAATCAATGTTTGATCACAATGATGAATTTTCTATCAATAAAAAAACGAATTTTCAACCGGATAAGTTTTTTTCAATGAAAGAAATGAACTCTTAACAAAAAATAGAATAGTTAAATTTTCTACTAAAGAGATCATTTTTTAACAAAAAAGATTAAATTTCTATCAAGAAAGGTAAATTCTCCACCAAAACTGGAATAGTTAAATTGAATTTTCAACTAAAAAAAAAAAATTAATTTTCAACCAAATACATCAATTTTAAACTAAAAAGATCAATTTTCTGCCAAAAATAAAGTAGGATAATTTTTAGTTAGTCAAATAAATTTTCAATAAAAAAAAACAATTTTCAACACAACAGTTAAATTTTCAACCAAAGAAATGAATTTTTAACAAAAAAATGAAATTTCAACTAATGGGAGTACTCTTCTATCATAAAAGACGGATTTTCAACAAATAGTTGAATTTTAACTTAAAACAGATAAAGTTTCAACTAAAAATAGAGTAGTTAAATTTTCAGTAAAAAAATTAATATTCAATCAAATTGATTTTCAATCAAATTAAAGTAAATTTTTAACGAAATAGTATTATTTTTAACCAAGAAAATTAAATTGCTATCAAAAAAGATACATTTTCGACAAAAAATGGAACAGTTACATTGCCCGTTAGAAAAATTAATTCTAAATTATAAAAAACTGATTTTCAACAAAAAAAGTCAATTTTCAACTAATAAGATGAATTTTTAACAAAATACATGAATTTTCAATCAAATATTTGAACTTTTGGAGAATTTCCGATCAAAAAGATGAATTAGTCACCAAGAAGATTAAATATTCTCCCACAAAATTTGAATTTTCAATTCAGTACAGGAACTTCAAATTTGAATTTACAACTTGAGAAGATAAATTTTGAACCAACATGTAGGAGTTAAGTTATCAGTTAAAACAATTTCCATCTAGGAAACATAATTTTTAACAAAATAATTAAATTATAAACAAAAAAAAAAGGTTTTTTATTTAAAATGATCAATCATCAACCAAAAAATGAATTTTTAACAAAGTAGTTCGACTTCCAATCAAGTGATATTTGATATTTCAACCAAAAAGGATTTTAATTTTATAGCAAAAATAGTTGAATTCAACCAAAAAAGATACCTATTCCTTTCTACTTTTATTTTTGTAAATATTCATTCAGAGTTCTTGCTCTCCCACTTGAAAAAGTGGACGTACAAAGGGACATAAAAAGGACGTACTAAATGGCGTACAAAAGGACTTACCAAAGGACGTACCAAAGGACGTCCCAAATTGGGATGCAAAATGACGTACTTTGGTACGTCCTTTTCGACGTACTTTTTTACGTCCTTCTATGCGTACTTTTTTACGTCCTTTTGTACGTCGACTTTTTCAAGTGAACTCTGAATTACATCTTAAATTAGGAAATTAAATTTTTCAATAAAGATGTCTCGACAGAATACTGAAAGTCTCCATAATAGTTAGAACGTGTGGCATTTTAGCAGTGCATTAAGTCATATAATGAGGCAATAACCGATTCATTTAACATCATTTCGCATTACTTATCCTCACTATACGTTATGCAAACACTCATTCATTACCTCTCTTGTAAGTTACTCATCTCGGTTATCACATTTGTGAAATTTCACCTGAGGATGCTTAATTCTTGATAATTGTGATTTTCCTCTGTCCAGTGATCACAGAAAACAATAGACTTATATCAAATTTTGCATAGCTTAAAATTTAGAAATCTTTCGGAAAAAATGTATTAGCAATAATAATCTTCGACTTCATTCAGTTAACAGTGAAACTCCCATTTTTGACATCTTCTGAGAAACTCTTCGCCCAGGGTGATTGCTAGAGAGATTGATCAGCGACCCCCCTTATACCGCCTCGTACACTAAATTCCTTGATCCCCGGGAGTGTAACGAGGTTAGAACCGAGTGAGTCACGCTTACCCCGAAAGGCCGAAAGGATTGGCTTAATAGTATAATAATTATAATAATAATAATAAAATTGTCTTTAACATGAAGTTATGTGTGAAATTTAAAAAACGCTGAAAATTGAATATATTTACTTGAGGACAGTTTTTTAAAATAAGTTTGGATACTTTTTTTAATGTTTAGAAATTATACTTTTTAAATTTTAGGCGGGAAGGTGAGGTATTCTGATTGGGCTGCCCAGCGTCGGGAGTAAACATCAGTCTGACGAAGTCGACATGTGAATGGTCACAAATTTTTTCGCCAGCTTTCAACTGAATACTTCATTAGTCAATGGAGCCACTGCATTATTCTGATTGGTTCAGCGTTTTGCAGGATGTAATGTTTCAAGGTCACAGAGTTGTTTGAAATGGAGTTTCGATACATTTTTACAAAATATTTTCTCTCTTAGAAATGAAGTATTCAAATAAATTATTAAATGTACTAAAATGTTGAGAATTTTTGCAGTATTTAAAAAATATATTATCTAAAATTTATTATTAAAAATAATTTATTAAAAATAATTTATTAAAAATAATTTATGAAAATAATGTCATTTCGGTGAATTCGTTTCATTTTTAATTAAAAATTTAGTTTTCAACTGAAAATTGAATTATTCCATTTTTGGCTAAAATGTTGTCTATTTTAGTCGAAAATTCAACTATTTAGTAGAAAACCCATGTATTTTATTAAAAATTCGTCTATTTGGGTAAATAATTAATCTTGTCCGTTCAAAATTCATCATTTTGTTTGAGGATTTCATTATTTTTTCCAAAAATATTATTTTTTAATTGAATTCAACTAATTGAAAATACTGTTTTTTTTTAAATTTAGTATTTTTAAATGAAAATTTTAGGATTCCATTTTTGATTGAAAATTTATATCTTTTTGTTCAAAATGCAACTATTTCATTGAAAATTCTTCTTTTCGGACTAAAAATCAATTTTTCAAGTGAAAATTTCACTATTCTGTTGTTTGCTGAAATTTTATCTTTTTTAGTTCAAAATGCAACTGTTTAATTAAAAATTCATTTTTTAGGATAAAAATTAATTTTTTAACTGAAAATTTATCTATTCCGTTTTTTGTTGGAATTTTATCTTTTTTCTATGAAATTAAACTATTTTTTTGCAAACTAGTTTTTTTTTTGTTAAAAAATAATTTTTTACCTGAAAATGTAGCTATTACATTTTTGGTTGAAAATTTTTTCTTTAAAAATTGAATATTCAACTATTTGGTAGCAAATTTTAAGAATTGTTTTTTTTTATATATATAACTGTATATTAAACTGTTTTATTTTTTGTTGAAAAAGTCTCTTTTTTTAGTAAAAAATTCAACTATTTGGTTGAAAATTCAACTTTGTAGGTTAAAAATTCAACTGTTTGGTAAAAAATCAACTATTTTGTTGAAAGTTTAATTATTTTGTTAAGAATTCAACTATTTTTCGGAAATTTAATTTTTTGGTTTATATTGCCCTCTTTGAAAATTTTACCTCATCTAAAATTGTTTTATGTAGGACGTTTTCCATTGAAAATCTTTCAATATTTTTTTTTTAATTTCCAACCCTTTTAATTCGAAATTATTAATTATAAATAATTGTTAAATAAAACCCTTAAAATTGTTCGATCACAAATAAACAAATAGCTAAAAATTGAACCCATTTATAGATTGAACACATTTCTTCATTTTTTAATAATAAAGTTTAAAATTTAATGAGTTTAAAGTACAATCTTTTAGATTTAAATTATTTTAAATCAATGTTGAAGTATTTCTAAATTTCAACAAAAAAGTTAATCTTCAACCAAACAGTTCAATTTTCAAACGAAAAAAATGAATTTTCAACGAAAAATGTAATAGTTGATATTTCAATCCAAGAAGGATTTTACTTTTAATAAAATATAGTTGAATTTATCAAAAAAATATAAATTTTCAACAAACTAGTTAAATCATCAACCAAAAGAGATTAATTTTTATTCAGTTGTATTTTTAATCCAAAAAGATGAAATATTTACCAAAAGTAATAATAATAATAAAATAAAAATAAAATAAAAACTTTTAAGATTTTAAAGTTGTTCAAATATTTTAAGATAATAATTTTTTTTCTCAAGATTACAGGGAAAATTTAAATTGATTTTGAAAAATTCATTTAAGGAAATATTTTTTTAAATTTTGTAAAAATTTCAAATGATCTCCTAAAATTTTGGAAAAGAATGTATAAGATTTTGAAGCCAAATTTTTCCATTTTTACAAGATTATACAATTTTATAAAAAAGTCGAATAAGTTTAAGAGATATTTAAAAGTTTTGAAAAGATACAAAAATAATTTTTAACTGAAGAAGATTTCAAAAAATTTAAAAAAATGTAAATTTTTGAAGATTTTAAACCAAAAAATTAGAAGCTTCCAAAGAACTTTGAAAGATTTCAAGAGAAAACAAAATTTTCACAACAACAAAAACAAGAATTTTCTGCAAAAATTTGTTAAACATAAAATATCAATTTTCAACCAAATACATTAATTTTCCACCAGAAGATAATTTCTACCACAAAATACGTATTTTCAACTAAAATTATGAATCTTCAATCAAAGAATGACTTCTTAAACAACTAGTGAAATTTTATTCCAAAAAATAGTAATTATCAACAAAAAATGTAATAGTTGATATTTTAATAAATAAAGATTTTAAGTTTTCAATGAAAAATAATTGAATTCATCTAAACAAAAAATTTCAAGAAAATAGTAGGATTTTCAACCAGAAAGATGAATTTTCAACTAAGAAGATTAATTTTCTACTAAATAGACTAATTTTTAACTAAATAGTTAATTTTCAAACAAAGCAATGATTTTGGAACCAAAATTATAAATTTTCAACCCAAAAAGATTAATTCTCAACGAAGAATATAATTGTTGATATTAAAAATAAAAAATATCTTAATTTTAAATCAAAAAGTTGTAATTTTAATAAAAATAGATGAAATAAAAAAAAATTCGAATAACTAGTTTTTTTGTTTATTTGCTTTAAAGTTGAATAAATATAATTTTTCTAGGTATCTCGAGAAAATTCAAAAAGATTTTTGAAGATTTCAGATAAGTCGAAAAAGTATCTGTAAACTTTCTAAGATTTTTTTTTTCATTTTGCACGATCTTACTGAATTTTAAGATGAATTTGTGTCACTTTAAAAGATATTCAGGCCTTTTTTACTTTTTGAAAAAATTTAAAAACTATAAAATTTCGGAAAAATTTTAACGTTTTAAAACATTTTTAATATTCTCAAAACTTCAAAAATTTCTAAATATCTTTCAAACTGACTGGAATTGTTCCTAAAATTGTATTAAAATCTTCCGGATTCGTTTTTCACAATTTTGGGAATTTGTTTCAATGTTTTCAAATATTTTAGAATATTCTCTCCAAATTAATTTTTCAAAATAAAGGATCACTTTAAATATTCTCAAGAATCTTAGATATGTTTCTTTTCTTAAAACATTTTAAATTCTTTCAAAAAACTTGAAAATTTTATTTTGAAATCTTTCAAAATCTACAATTTTCTTTCAAGTTTTTTTTAATCTTTTGAAAAATCAATTCTTTTTTCTTTCAAATTTTGTAAATAACTTTTAAAATGATTGGATTTTTTCCTGAAATTTTTGAAAAATTCTGCAAATTTACAAAAATTGACTTAAAATCTTCCAGATTCTTTTTCTACAATTTTAAAAGTCTTTTGGAATGTTTAGAAATCTTTTTTCATTTTCTTTCAACAAAAATGTTGTGAAATAAAAAGTAATTAAAAAATTTCCCAGAAATCTGAAGAAAATTTTTTTTCTCTTGAAATCTTTCAAAGTTCTTTGGAAGCTTCTAAGTTTTTGGTTTAAAATCTTCAAAAATTTACATTTTTTTAATTTGTTGAAGTCTTCTTCAGTTCAAAATTATTTTTGTATCTTTAAAAAACTTTTAAATATTCTTAAACTTATTCGATATTTTTCTAAAATTGTATAATCTTGCAAAAATGGAAAAATTTGGCTTTAAAATCTTATACATTCTTTAACGAAATTTTAGGAAATCATTTGAAATTTTTACAAAATTTAAAAAAATATTTCCTTAAATGAATTTTTCAAAATCGAAAATCAATTTAAATTTTCCCTGCAATCTTGAGAAAAAAATGTATTTTCTTAAAACATTTGAACATCTTTAAAATCTTACAAGTTTTTATTTTATTTTTATTTTATTGTTATTATTATAAAAATATAGTGTAGTATGAAAATGTTAAGAACAAAATTATTTAGAATATAATATAATTCGTTTGTAATTTTTAATTTGTCAAAAAGTTAAGAACAGAATTATTCCTTTTTTTTATTAAATTATCATTTAAAATTTACGTTTTCACTTTTATAAATAAATTTGCAGAAATAAAATACCTTATTTGGAACTTGCGACTTACAAAATTCGAGAAAATTCAAAAGATAATTTCGTTTCACCTATTTTTTTTTAGATAAGATAGTATTTTTAGTTAAAAAAAAAGAGAGTATCAAACAAGTGTTTAAACAATGGTTTAATATTTAGCAATTTGGAAGTAATTAAATTTATTTTGCAGAATTTTCCTTAAAATATGGCATTCAGATTTTTAAATAAAGGCTAAATTATAAAACTAAATAAAATAGCGTAAATAAAAATTTGCTTGTGGAAATATAATGCTGTGGCAGTAATGCAAACACTTTTATTCAAAATATACACGCTTCATATATTTTTTTTTTATTTTGAAATACATTTATTTACACTAAAATCTTCCAATTCAGTACAATTATTCACTGAACTTTCACTACGAATATAACACTAACTGTTCAGATTTATTATTTTGATTAAACACTTAAACATAAAATTCTGCTCGAAACTAAAAAGAAGTTTGATTTTAAAAATTTTCAATTTAAAAAAAAATTGTAATCCTCACTAGAAAGAATCTTTCAAGAAAAATATTTTTTTTTCATTCGGATAATATTATCTGATAAAAGTGAAAAATCCAATAAATCAGAACGGCATAGTGTTCATAAATAAAATATTCTCTTAATCTAACAAATTATTTGATTTTCCATCAATATTTCACATTTCCAAAATATTTTCACATTCCAAAAACTCAAACAATCAACACTATTGTTTTAAAATCTAGGTTAAATCATAAATCAGTCAGAAATCAATAATTGTACCTTAAAGTTCTATTTGTACGTTTTGAGATAATACGTGTAAATCATCTAAGTTATATTTTACATAAAAAAATACTGAATTCAATTTTAGTAGTATACCTAGACGGGTTCTGTTTCGAGCTAAATGACATTCAACCAGCGAATAATTTACCGACAGACGATAATGGTTCGTGTCCGTACTAGGATGCCACCAATCGACAAAGTAGATCTCTTCCCAACCGACAATAATCGGATAGTATATTCAATCAAGATCCCTTTCTAGCCGACATTAATAGGATGCCTAGTAGAAACTTACATCATCGGTCGACGGTAATGTAGGAATTCGCATAACCTTCAGTTGGTAAATTAGGAATTTAGCTTATCCTCAGTCGATAAATTCCGTAGTTTATTGTATATCGATAAATGACCAGTCGTTGATTTACTGTCGTTTAGCTCGGAACAGAACTTAATTAAAAAAAAAGAAAGTAGGAAATTTAAAATGATAGATTAGCAATTATTTTTTACAATATATTAAGATATATTAATTATATTCTATGAACTGCAAAAATTCCTTTTCCACTTAGACATCCATTGTACCATATATTTTCATTTCTCTTTTTTCTGCTATTTTTTCACTATTTTAGTGCACTAGCGTGTCAAGCTCATTTCTAACTATTAATACTGAATTGATGAATAATACTTTCCATTTTTATACATGAACTGAAAAAATATCGTTGGTTTAATTAATTTTCTGCTGATGAATAAAACAGTAATTGATTTAATTTAATTATTATTGAATAAAAAAAGGTATTCATTTAATAATTCAATTAACTTAATGAATTCAACTAAATCAGCAGAAGATTAATTAAAACTCAAATTTATTTTCCGGTGTATCTTATCTTTTTTCTTACACACTGATAATAGCACATTTATATGAATTTGATTTAAAATTTAATTTTTGTAGACTTTGAAATTTTTGATCCGGAAACTTATACATATTTTTCTTAAATTCAAGAATATTTTTAGACATGTAGTGTTTCGATAATAAAAATACACTTATATATATTATCTTTTCACTAACGTCTCGCATAAGATTCTTTGTTAATATAAATTCTATTTTCAACATGAAATTTTTAGAGATAGATTTCTAAAACTACGTAGAAATTTCATAAAAAAGATGAAAGTTCATGTTTCGAAAAGAATAAATTTTTTGATTTACGTATAATTGAAATGTGAAGTGAATAGAGTCAGTTTCAAAGATATGATTGTGCAATTATTTAAAATTTAAAATTTTTGATACTTCTGTCTTTTTGTATCTTTCATTTAATTTTTGGTTTCGCGAAAATGTCATAAACATCATTTCTGAGCAATTTTAATTTATAGTTCTGAGAAATGTTGAGTTTTGTGCATAAATTATCATAACAACTATTAAAATCATGTTTAGGCAACCAGTTATATATATAGTATTTTGATCTTGTCACATAAAAGCAATTTATAACATTTTTTTCTTTTCAAGTTGAAAATTACAATCAATGCAATTTTTTTCTTATATTTCTTTTTAACCATTATACCCATTTTGCCAGTGACAAATTAATAGTCAGACTTTCTTTTTTTAATTAATGTTAATTGTCTATTTTATAATAAAATTGTCAGTCAGACGTGGCCCAATTTGATATTATGGTATGTAAGATATGTAAGAAATTATCATACAAGATGATTTTAAATTGACTAGGAATGACTTAGAAAATTGGATAGTAGGGTGCCTCATGAAATTTTTTTTTGCCGTTTTTGTCAGGTTTTTTAATAAATATTTAGAGGTTTGCTATGGAGGTTTTTAAAACGAAAATTCTACTTTTTAAAGTTCTTAAATTTTAATTTCTATAATTTTAATTATTCCATCTTGTACAATATAAAATTTTTTTTATGGGGGTGCCATGTGACCCTCATAATCTGTTCGATATGAAAAAAAATTTAAGTGTATTTATGATAAAGTTGAAATTAATAAATCAGAATCATCTCTAAAATTTTTTTCAAAATATAAAACTTTCAAGAAATATTACCTACTTTACGGAAAACTATTTCTACTATTTCAAACAAACAAACAAAAAATTGCCCTAAACTTAAAAATAATTTTGTCCAAAAATTAATCAATTCTTGTGAAAGGAAAGTTTGCGGTACCTTATTTGTTACATTTAATTGAAAAAAATATATATATTTTTGACATAATGACTAACATATTTTTTAAAGAGCTTTTACATTTGTTTACTATTATTCCATAATTGAATAAAAATTTCAAAAAAAAGAAGCTTTTTATTAATTTTGAACGGCTTGAAGTAAATAAATGAATTTTCTTAAGATTTTGACAAATTAATTTTAAAGAAATTCGAAAAGGATTTAAAATTTATTTCAAGACTTTATATGATTATTTATTAATTTATAATTATTATATTATATAACCAGTTTATTATAGGTAAATAACTAATTTATTTATTTAAGTAATTTCCTAAAATTTCGGAAAAGAATGTAGGAGATTTTAAAGCAAAATTTTTCAATTTTACGTGATTACAAAATTTTAGAAAAAATTCAAATAAGTTCAAAAAATATTTAGAAGTTAAGGTTTCAAAAAATTGGAAACGTAGATTTTTAAAGATTTCGAACAAAAAATTAAGCGCTTTTTAAGAATTTTGGAAGGTTTCAAGAGAATAACTTTTTTTTTTTAACATTCCAGGGAAAATATAAAATAATTTTGTATTTTGAAAAATTAATTTTAAAAAATTTAACATTTTAAAAGATTTTTCAAATTGTAAAAAAAGAATCTGGAAGATTTTAAGCTAATTTCTTTATTTTGAAGAATTTTTCAAAAATTTTACGAAAAATTCCAATTATTTTAAGAGATATTTAAAAGTTTGGAAAATATTTTAAAAAATAATTTAATATTAGAAAAGAATTTAAAAAGTTTAAATCAATATGTGTGTTTTTGAAGATTTTGAAATAAAATATGGCAGCTTTTTAATTAATTAAGAAGATTTTAAACAAGATTATTTAAAAGGATTTTAAAACGTTTAACATAATTTCCTAAAATTTCGAAAAAGAATGTAGATTTTAAATTACAACATTTTAGAAAAAATTCGAGTAAGATTAAAAAATATTGAGAAATTTTGAACAGATTCAAAATTCATTTAAAACTTACAATTTCAAAAATTTTTAAACGTAGATTTTTGAAGTCTTTAAACAATGAGTTCAGAAGCTTTTCAAGAATTTTGAAAGCTTTCAACAGAAATTTTTTTTTTTTTAATATTCCTGGGAAAATATAAAATAATTTTTTAATTTTAATTTTAAAAGATTATTTAAAAAAAGTTTAACATTTTAAAATATTTTCAAGATTGTCAAAGAAGAATCTGGAAGAAGGTAATTCTTTCATTTTTAAGAATTATTAACAAATTGTACGAAAAAATCGAATAATTTAATATTAGAAAAGATTTCAAAATTTGTTTATCAATATGTACATTTTTGAAGATTTCGAAATAAAATATTGCAGCTTTTTAAGGATTTTGAAAGGTTTCAAGATTAATTTTTAGTTTGAATTTTTCAATTTTGCAAGATTATACAATTTTAGAAGCTTTGAAAAGATTCCAAAAATAATATCAAACTTAAAAAGATTTCAAAAAATTGACAACGAAGATTTTCAGAGACTTCGCACCAAAAAATTTTGACGCTTTTGAAGAATTTTTAATGGCTTCAAGATAAATTTTTTTTGTATATGAAATAATTTTTTATTCAAGAAAATTAATTTTTAAAGTTAAAATTTTTTTTTAATTTTAATCAATATGTAGATCATTGAAAAGATTTCAAAATAAAATATTTCAGCTTTTTAAGGGTTTTGAAAGGTTTTAAAATAATGAAATTTTGTCTTAGGATTCCTGGAAAAAATTTAAATGATTTTAAAACATTTCAAAGATTTCCCAAATTATCAAAAAAGAATCTGAAAAGTTTGAAGGCAATTTTTAAAATTTTGAAAAATTCTTAAAAATTTTAGAAATAATTTGATTCAGTTCAAAAGATATTTAGGAATTTTGGAAGTTATGAAGAGATTCAAAATATTTTAAAACACTGAAAGATTTCGGAAAATTTAAAAATATTTTTTTTGCAAAATTCTACAAGCCCAAATATTTTTTAAACTGACTAGATTTTTTGATATTTCTAGATACTTTTTCGACATACCTGAAATCTTCAAAAATCGTTTTGAATTTTCTCAAGTAATATAGGGAAATTATATTTATATGACATAAACAATTAATAATCTCAAAAAATTATTATTTTATGAGTTTATTTAATATCTTATTTTTAATAAAAAACAGTTGAGTTCAACTAAAAAAGACGAATTTTCAAGTAAAAAGGATTTTTCAGTCAAAGAAAAAAAATTGCAACCAAATTATAATTTGTTGGGACCATAATTTTTAATACAAAATAAAAATTATTGCTCTCATCAAATTATAATTATGTTGAAATTTTCTTTCTTTCTTGAGTGAAACATACATTTTGGTTTAAAATTCGTTTTTTTAGTTATTATAATATTTTGGTTAAAAATCAACTCTTTCGTTGAAATTTTGATTTTACATATCTGGTATCTTAAAAAATATTTTTCAATTTTCTCAAGAATCTCAGGAAAATTATATTTATATAACCTTAAAAACATATGAGTTTAAAAAATATGTATTCGAGTTTAAGTCAATTTTTTAATTTTCGAAAAAACTAATTTTTAATTGCCTAAATTAAAAAAAAAATAGAGATTTTTCTCAGTAAGGTAATTAATATTTCCGGAAAGTTTCATAATCAAAGAAAATTTGTTATGGAAGAATGTGATCTCCTATTTTTTTATATCCTTCAAAAATAATATTTCTTATTAAAAGAATGAAATTTCCGATTTAAGGTTTTACAAAATAAAAAAAAAGAATTTTATGAAGCACCCTATTCGATGTAAACTTAAATACTGATTTTCTTGTAGAATTAGAGCTTATACCTAATTTAAATTTATTGCCATTAAATAATTTTAGTTAAACTATTCTCTGGATGTTGTTCATCGTCTGATGTTTCCGGTTCCGTGTTCAATTTGCTAAAATCTCTTGTATTTGGCCTCTTGTCAAAAAATTTGAATTTTCTTCCTGTCTTGTTTTCCAGTAAGCTAGATAGTTTAAGATTTTGTTTCTTCTCTATATCCCACTCCATTCTTCTGCGAGACGTTAATAAACATCCTGCAGGAAATATACAACAGTTTTATCTATTTTAAATTAAAAAACATTATAATCGTAGAGAAAAAAAGATTTTAGAAAAAAATAATTGTAAAGGAAGGAATAAATTAAATCATAAAACGAAAAATGATAATGAACATTATATTTATTTTGTATTCTACGGACGGAAATGAAAAATGTACAATGGAAGGATAATTGGAATCTACGCTACCAGCAAAATATATTTAGGAATTTGTTTACAAAAAAAAAAAACTATAGCAATAATAGTACTCAGTTTTAAATATGGTAGTTTGTTTAATAATACTCTTAAATATTATTTTTCATTATTTTTATTAAGTTTAAAAGAAGAGTTTTTTTTTTTACTCTGAAAGTTTAACTTCTCAACTGGCAGTGTAGATCCAGAAATATTTGTTGAATAATTTTCTAGTAAATATTTTACTATGTACAATAACATAACTTGACAATAATAAATTTTCCTACATTAAAAAAAAATCTGTACAAAATTTACAAATAATATAGTAACAGTCTATAAAGAAGGAATGAGAAAGTTGAATTTGATAGTTAAAAGATAAACGTAAAATCATAAATATAGAATAATAAATATGAACTAACTATTAAAATTAGATTTAAAAATTCAGGGTGGCCGTTTTAATCGAGTAAAAAATTCCCGGTTCCCAAACATTTTTCTCGGTCACTGAAATTCAAAAATTCGAGCTCCGGAAGCTGAAAATTTTTTCACTTAAAGTAAAAAAAACTGAACAGTAAATGGGACGACTGGAAAATCCCGAGAAAAAAATTTACAATGCTGTAAAATTCTCGAAAAAAAAAATTGAAAATATAAAATTGCCGATAATTAAAAATTACCGAATCACAACAATTAAAAAATGGTTTCAATATTAAATAAATAACAAAATAACAAATATGATGGATCAATAATATTTTAATAGTATTTTATTTATTATTTTATTATTAAAACCATTATTTAATTACTTAGATTCGGGAATTTTATCACTCGGAAGTTTTCCTATGTCGGAAATTTTAGAATTTCGGTAATTTCATTTCGGGAATTTAAAAATTCCATAATATTATAAATTTTCAAGAATTTTATTCTTCGGTAATTTTCCAATTCGGGAATTTTAAATTGCCTTACAAATTTAACGATTGATTTTTTTTTCAACGGAGCTCTTTTGAAATAAAAAGTAAAATTATTTTTATTTTGAAACGTTTCAAATTAATAATTGTTCAATTGTTATTTATACATTAAAATTCAACATTTTCAATTTAAAATTAAAATTTTTTTGAAAGAAACGATTAAGATTTAAGGCTTTCGGTTTTCAAACAATTCAGTTTCAAATTGTTTAGTTTAGAATATTTTATTTTAAATTGATAATTTGAAATCAAATATTTTAAAGGATGATAATCCCGAAAAAATCAAATTTCCGACATTGTAAAATTCCAGAATAAGAAAATTTTCTAAATAGAAAATTCCCGAAACGATTGAACTGCCAAAATATAAAAATCCCGAATTGAAAAAAATCCTAAATTGAAAAATTCCCGAATAATAAAATTCCTGGGAGTTTATAATATTACCTAAATTGAAAATTCTCGAAACTAAAAAATTCCTTAATCATAAAATGGGACGACTGAAAAATCCCGAAAAATAAAATTCCCGACACTGCAAAATTCCCGAACAATGAAATTCCCGAATAATAAAATTGCCGAAAAATAAAAATCCCGAATTGGATAATTCCCAAATAATAAAATTGCCGAATTATAAAATTGCCGAATTGGAAAATTCCCGAATAATAAAATTCCCGAATTGGAAAATTCCCGAATAATAAAATTCCCGACAGAAAATTGCCGAATTATAAAATATCCGAATTGGAAAATTCCCGAATTTAAACAATTACAATTGTTTTATAAATACATTTTATTAAATAAAAATACAATAATAAAATATTATTTTAAAGATTCATTTTTTATGTTTAAAAATTTCAAAAATTATTATTTAAATTTAAAATAACAATAATTGAAAATAATATATTTCTGGATTACGATTTCGGATATTTTATAATTCGGCAATTTTCTGTTGGGAATTTTCCAATTCGGTAATATTATAAACTGTCGGGAATTTTATTCGGGAATTTTCCAATTCGGGAATTTTATTATTCGGGAATTTTCCAATTCGGCAATTTTATAATTCGGCAATTTTATTATTCGGGAATTTTCCAATTCGGGATTTTTATTTTTCGGCAATTTTATTATTCGGGAATTTTAATATTCGGGAATTTTATTATTCGGGAATTTTCCAATTCGGGAATTTTTCAGTGTCGGGAATTTTATTTTTCGGGATTTTTCAGTCGTCCCCATAAAATACCACAATTTAAACAATATTTTTTTTTCAATAAATATTAATTATTTATTGAAAACTCCATAATTAAGTATTCAAACAAAAATTTTTAAAAATATTTTCAAAAAAATTCTGATCAATATGTTTCATTATTATATTTTTAACAAATAAATCATATTTATTAAAAATCAATTTTTTAATTGTTCGAACTCGGGAATTTTATAATTTTTGTGTCAATATTTTATAATTCGGCAATTTTTTGTCGGAAATTTTTAAATATAATAGTATAAAGCGTCGGGAATGTTATTATTAGAAAATTTCCAATGCGGTAATATTATAAAATGTTCGGGAATTTCCCATCTCGGATTTTTATATTTCGGGAATTTTAAAATGTTCTATTTCGAATATTTTATTTTTGGAAATTTAATTTTTTTCTCCATTTTTCAATCGTCCCTATTTTAAGCTCAAATATTTTATTTTATTTATATTTTATTAATAATAATGATTAATATTTTATTTCAATAGGATTGAAAATTAAACAAAAGAGTTTAATTATGAATCTGTTAACTTCAAATTATTTCCAGATTGAAAATAGTTTACAAAATTTCAATCGGACGTTCAAATTTTTTTAAACTACTAAGGGTTTAAAATGGAAACAGTTCCATTTTTAACATAAAATCTGTAAACTGTTTAATTTGGAACAGATTCAGAATCGTCTTATGAAATCAATTATTGTTTAATTTTTAATAAAGTTATTGTTTAAGTCTTCAAAATTTCATTTTCAAATTCTTTAAATTGAAAATTTACGCCTAAACATGAAGACCTAAAATCGAAAAATTTTTAAGTAAAATTCCCGGTCAAAAAATAAATTTACTGTCATTTCCCGTTTTTTTCCCGGTCTAGCGGCCACCCTGAAAATTATCGTCTTTGGCAATAACAACAAAGCGCAAACAATTTAATTTACTAAGTAGCTACAATTTCACAACCCATAAAATAATAAAAGCTCAAGAAGGAAAATCAGAATCTAATAAATACGAAAAATTCATACACAAGTGCATTAGATACAGAATACAAAATTGCAAACAAGACAGATATTACAGTAGTTGTGCCAAAAATCAGATATCTGAAAAAAAAACAGTTTTTCTATAATTTTTAGAAAAAAAAATATTACTGATGATGTCATTTCAGATAAAAAAAAACATTATTTTCATCGAAAAAAAATTTTTTAACTTAAAACAAACATTTATTTTAACAATTTTTTTTGCAATTAATTTTTTTATTGCTATCGCTTGTTACCAATTCTTGAAAAATTATTGAATTTTAAATGAATGATGGTTTATTTGTTTGGGAGAAATACTCTTTACAATTCTGTCTCCAATTTTCAAAGTAAATTTTTCAATGGTGTGAAAAAATTATTTTACAAAAAATATTTGTTGAAAAAATAACCATATTTAAAGATTATTTACTTATTTTCATAATTTATTGGTATTGAGCCATCCGAATATTTCAAATATTTTAAAAGAATCGACTCGGAGCAATAAATATTGTATTTTTTAGTCTTTGTAACTATCAAAATGTGTCAAAATAGTACTATTAATATGTAAAATTGAATAACTGTTTTTTCATTTAAGAAAGTAACTAATAGATTATTTTTAGAAAGGTTTGAAACAAATAATACTCAGAAAATAATTAATCATTTCTTGAATTTGCCCCTAAGGTCTATGAATTTTAACAATAATTAAAACAAATTTTTATTTGATCAAATTCCTTACTTTTCAAGTAAAAGTTAATTTTCAACTAAATAGTTGAACTCTCAACTAAACAAGATACATTTTCAAACAAACACTTGAATTTTCAATTCAAAAAATTAATTTTCAACCAGGAAGAAAAAGAATTTTCAAAAAAAAAATATATTAAAATTTTCAACCAAGGTGATGAATTTTCAACTAAAATGGTGAATCTTCAACTGGAATAGTTAAATTTTTAATTAAAGAGTTTAAGTTTTAACCAAGCAGTTTAATTTTTAACTGAAATCATGAATTTTCAACTAAATTGATGAATCTTTAACTGAAATAGTTGAATTTTCAACCAAAAAGGTGAATTTTCCAGAAAGAAGATTAATTTTCTACCAAAAAAGACGATTTTTCAATAGATTACAGAAATTTTCAAACTAATAGTTAAATTTTTAACTAAAAAAGAGGAATTTTCAACCAACCAGTTGAATTTTGAACAAAAAAAGATCAATTTTCAACAAAAAATGGAATAGTTAAATTTTCAGTTCAAAGAATTCATTATCAACCAAGAAAAAAAAAGAATTTTCAACAAAATAGTTAAATTTTCAACCAAAGTGATGAATTTTCAACTAATATAATGAATCTGCAACCAGAATAGTTAAATTTTAAATAATATTCATGAATTTTCAACTGAAAGAGATAAATTTCCAACAACGAAAAAACAAATATTCAACAAAATAGTTCAGTTTTCGACAAAAGGGATACATTTTCAATTCAAATGATAAATTTTGAATTCAAAAGATGGATTTTAAATTTAAATTTAAATGATGAATTTTTTAGAAAAAAAATTAATTTTTAACAAAAACGTCTAACTTTCAACCAAGTAGTAAAATTTTCTTAAAAAAAAAAGACGAATTCTCCACCAAAAGTGATATAATAGTTGATATTTCAACAACAAAATTCGAATTTTCAACTAAGAAAGATTCTGCAGTAAAGAGAGAGGAAAAATTTAAACCTATCCGTCGAATTTTTAAGCGAAATTATGAATTTTGAACTAAGAAGATTAGTTTTCTACCAAAAGGACGAATTTTTAACTAAATACTTGAATCTTCAACCAAACACTTGAATTTTCAACTAAAAAGATGAATTTCAACAAAATAGTTCAGTTTTCGACCAAAGAGATGAATTTTCAATCAAAATGATGAATTTTTAACAAAAAAGTTTAACTTTCAACCAAGTTGTTAAATGTTCATAGAAAAAAGATTAATTCTGAAAGAAAAATGTAATAGTTGATATTTCAACCAAAACACACGAATTTTCAACGAAGAAAATTTTTTCGGTCCCGAGAAGAGAAAAAATGTCAACCAAAATGTTGAATTTTTAAGCAAAAAGATATATTTTGAACGAAGAAGATTAATTTTCTACCAAAAAGGACGAATTTTCAAAAAAATAGTTCAATTTTGGACCGAAGAGATCAATTTTCAAATTAAAATGACGAATTTTTAACCATAAAATTATTTTTAACAAAAAAGTCTAACTTTCAACCAAATAGTTAAATATTAATTGAAAAAACATTAATTCTCAACGAAAACTAATAGTTTTTAGTTCAACCAACATATACGAATTTTCAACTAAGGGAAGATTTTTCAGTCAAGAGAGAGAAAATTTGTTAACCAAATTGTTAAATTTTTGAGTAAAAAGATGAATTTTCACCGAGAAGATTAATTTTCCCTAAAAAGGACGAATTTTCAAACAAACAATTGAATTTTTAACTAAAAAGATTAATTTTCAACAAAAAATATAATAGTTGAATTTTCAATTTAAAAATAAATTTTCAACTCAAAGAAACGAATTTTCAACAAAATAGTTGAATCCAGGAATATAAAGCTACTTTTACAAATGAAAAAATACTGTTATTTATTTTTATGTTACGAATTAAAAAAAATTGAAGCACGTTCTCGAAATATTTCCTTGACTTTAAAGTTTTTAAAATTAATTTTAATTTTAATTTAATTTTCAATTTTAATTATTTAATTCCAGGTGAGGAGACACACCTGTTTATAAGATATGACTGAAAGTATCATTTTAATTCCTAAAATCAGAGAAAACTTTTTTTTCCAGACTAGATTTTTGGCGCGACAACTATCTTAAACATTTAAAAAAAAAATGACTCTCTAAATTATTTTACAAATAAGTTAGCTAAATAGAGGCAACTTATGAGTCAAATATTCATTATGAAAAAATCAGCGGTTCCTGAAATAAAAAAACAAAATTTCTATTCATGCCTTCTAAAATTAGAAAAAATCTAAACACTCAAACATATAAACATTCAATCGTCATCATTCTCTTGCATCAATTTTGTAAATTCAACTGTTTCATCCCGATGGCGGAATAAACTACCTCTTTTTCGACATCTTGTCACAACTGCTGCTAATATTAAACAGATCACGATTAAAACGACTATAAAAATGATGAGAGAAAATCCTAAGTAACTTGAAGATGACTTATCAGATGTTTCATTTATATCATCTGATAAAGGTGCAGTTTTATAATTAGGAGCTGAATTTCCTGATAGTTTCAAATCAGAGGATACAGGTTGCTTTGATGAACTATTTCTACCTGAAAGAGAAAATAATGTAAAGTTACAAAAGAACAAAATGAAAAAGCTACCAAAAGTATCTTAAAGTCTCGCTAGAAGCTTCGTTTTAGGAGACTTAAAAACTTCCAAAAAAACGCAATTCCTGGTACTATTTTTTAAAAGAATACTTTTAATTGCAATTTCAATTTTGGCACTGTTATTAAGAATTAGAAAATAAATGTACTGAAATTTCGTGAACTGTATGTCACTAAAAATTGAGTTCAGAAAATTCCATGCATGATAAAAACCGTATGTCTTATTTAAATAATTTTTTATTAATTCAGATTAATAATTTTCATTCATTCCTTGTTTTATTCTTCAGTTTTGGATTCTAGAAACTGCCCTTTTCGAGAAAAAATTGAAATCGCTTGAAAATGCCGAAAAACTTCATTTTCAAAATTACCGGACTTTTTCCTGGTTAATTTTTTTATTTTCCTGACCATTAATATCTGCAGACGAAAATTATGATATTGTAATATTTTTAATAACAAATCTTTTATAAAAGGAATAAGAGAATTTTTTTATTAAATTTTAAGTTTATTATTTACTATTCTAATTAACTTGAAAGAAGTAGAAAAGGAATTGAACAGAATTCAAAAGAATTCGATTAAATTTATAAAAATTCCGACTGAATTTTAACGAATTCAGAATAAATTCATAAGATTTCACAAGAATTCAAGTTAAATTCAAATGAATTAGAAAGAATTACAAAAAATGGAGTTATAAATTCGACGATATCCATAAAAAATCAAGACGAACTTTTGAAAAATTGAAATGGATTGAAACAATGAAAAAATATGAAGAAATTCATTTAACTCAAACAAATTTGATAAAATGCGAAAAAATTCAAAGTAAATTAAAAATGATCCAGGATAAATTAACAAAAACTGAAGAAAATTTAAAAAAAATTATTTTACTAAAATTGATTGAATTTAGAAGAATTCGAGTGAATTAAAAAAATGCAGGGTGAATTCCAAATCAATTCCAATAAATTGCAAAAAATATTTAAAAATCTCTTCAAACTTAATAAAATAAATAAAATATTTGAAATCCTTTGAAATTCCTTGGCTCTTGAAAATTTCTTGAAATTTTTTAACCCTACAATATTCCAAGTCCTTTGGAATATTTTGGAATCCTTTCAAACTTTTTGAAGCACTTGAGAATTCTTTTGAATTTTTTTAACTTTTGAAAATTTTCTTGGAATTAGAAAAAAATGGCCTAAAATATTTCAAAACCTTTGCAATCCCTTGAATCTTTTTGAAACTCTTGAAAATTCATTGGAATTTTTAAAAAATTCCATTCAAACTTCAAAATCCCTTGGAATCCCTTCAAATGATTAAAATATATAAAAAATTCCTTAGAATTTTCAAAAATACCCTAAAATGTTTCAAGTCGTTTGAAATCCCTTGAAATCTTTTAAAGATCTTTAAAATTCATTGGAAGTTTTAAAAATCATCTAAAATATTATAGATATTCCTAAAAAATCCAGACGAACTTTTCAAAAATGCAAGTGAATTTAAAACAATTCAAAAATATGAAGAAATTTATTTAACTCAAACTAATTTGATGAAATCCGTACAAATTCAAAGTAAATTAAAAATGATCCAGAATGAATTAAACAAAAACTGAACAAAATTAAAAAAAATGTAATTTAGTAAAATTGATTGAATTTAGAAGAATTCAAGTGAATTAAAAAAATGAAGGGTGAATTCTAAATCAATTACAATAAATTGCAAAAAATATTTAAAAATCTCTTCAAACTTAATAAAATAAATAAAATATTTGAAATCCTTTGAAATTCCTTGGCTCTTGAAAATTTCTTGGAATTTTTTAAGATACGCTAAAATATTTCAAGTCCTTTGGAATCTTTTGAAATTCTTTCAAACTTTTTGAAGAACTTGATTATTCTTTTGAATTTTTTGAAACTTTTGAAAATTTTCTTGGAATTAAAAAAAAAATGGCCTGAAATATTTCAAAACCTTTGCAATCCCTTGAATCTTTTTGAAACTCTTAAAAATTCATTGGAATTTTCAAAAAATTCCATTCAAACTTCAAAATCCCTTGGAATCCCTTCAAATGATTAAAATATATCAAAAATTCCTTGGAATTTTCAAAGATACCCTAAAATATTTCAACTCGTTTGAAATACTGAAATCCCTTGAAACCTTTTAAAGATCTTTAAAATTCCTTGGAAGTTTTAAAAATCATCGAAATTTTGAAAAAACTTTGAAATACCTTCAAATTATTGAAATCTCTCAAATAAAATAATTACAAAAAGAATTACATGAAAAAATTTTTAATTTAAATTTTAAGTTTATTATTGATTATTTTAATTGCCTTGAAAGAAGTGAAAAAGTGACTAATTTATATCCTAAAAAATGACTAATGTTCTTTTTGCATTGAAAAGAATTTAAAAGAATTCGATTAAATTTATAAAAATTCCAATTGAATTTTGACGAATTTAGGATAAATTCATAAGACTTCAAAAGAATTCAAGTTAAATTCAAATAAATTGGAAAAAATTTAGGAAAAAAACAAAAAATTTGGAGTTATAAATTTGATGATATTCCTAAAAAATCAAGTTGAACTTTTCAAAAATTCAAGTGAATTTAAAACAATGAAAAAATATGAAAAAATTCATTTAACTCAAACAAATTTGATAAAATGCGAAAAAATTCAAAGTAAATTTAAAATGATCCAGGATGAATTAAACAAAAACTGAACCAAATTTTTTAAAAAATCCATATAATTGAGTAAAATTGATTGAATTTAAAAGAATTCGAGCGAATTAAAAAAATGCAGGGTGAATTCCAAATCAATTCCAATAAATTGCAAAAAATATTTTAAAATCTCTTCAAACCTTTGAAACCCTACAAAATTCCTCGAAATTTTGTGAAGCTCTTGAAAATCCCTTGGATTTAAAAAAAACTAAAATGTTATAAATCCTTTGAAATCCCATTTGATTACAGAAATAAACTGAAAATTCTCTGGAATCTTTTAAAAACCCTAAAATATTTCAAATCCTTTAAAATCTTTTGAAATCCCTTGGCATTTTTTTAAGCTCTAGAAAATTCCTTAGACTTATAAAGAAGCCAATATTCCAAATCCTTTAAAATCTTTTGAAATTCCTTGCAAATTTTTAAAGCTCTTGAAAATTTTCTTGGAATTTGAAAAATACCCCAAAATATTTTGAATTCTTTGGAATCACGACAAAATATTTTAATCTATTTAAAATACCTAAGATATTTCAAATCTTTGAAATCCCTTGAAATTTTTTAAAGCTTCTGAAAATTCTTTGGAATTGAAAAAAACCCTAACATCTTTAAAATCCTTCGGAATCACTTCAAATTAGTGAAATAGATAAAAAATTGCTTGGAATTTTTAAAAAATTCCACAAGCTTAAAATGTTTTTTAAATCTTTGGAAATAACTTGAAATTTTTGAAATCCTATGAAATCGCATATTATAAAATCCTGTGAAATTCTATGAAATCTGATGATATTTCTTTAAATCCTACAAAATTAATAAAAATATCATGACAGCTTTTAAAATCCCTTAAAATCATTGAAATCTTCGGAAATTTTATAAAATGCATGGGTATAATTTAAAATACCCTAAAATATTTCTTAGCCTTTGAAATCCCGTTAAATTATTTTAATCAATTAACATTTTTTTTGAATCTTTTAAAATATCCTATAATAATTCAAATCTTTCAAAATATTTTGAAATTCCTAGAAATTTTTTTAGAGATTTTGAAAATTACTTGGAATTTTAAAAAACCTTCAAATGTTTCAAATCTTTTGAAATACCATTGGATTAACGAAGCCAATTGGAAATTCGTTGGGAACTTTTAAAACACCCTAAACTATTTGAAATTCTTTGAAATCGTTTGAATTCCCCTGAAACTTTTTAAAGCTCTTGAAAATTCCTTGGAATTAAAACAAAAAAACATTAACATTTTTTAATTCTCTGCAATAATTTCAAATCATTAAAATATATTAAAAACAACCTAAGATATTTCAAATCCTTAACAATATTTTTAAAATCGCGTGAAGTTTTAAAAGCTCTTGAAAATTCCTTGGAATTTTCAAAAATAGCCTAAAATCTTTCAAATTCTTTGAAATCAACTGAAAATTCTTTAAAATCATTTTAAATATCCTCAAATCTTTAAAAATCCTTTGAAATCGCTTCAAATGATTGAAATCTATTAAAAATAATCTAAGATATTTCAAATTCTTTCAAATATATTGAAATCGCTTCAAATTTTTTAAAGCTCTTGAAAACTCCCTGGAATTTTAAAAAAATTCCTTAAAATCTTTGAAATTCTTTAAAATCTTTGTAAAAATATATAAATTCTTTGAAATCCATCAAAATATTTTTAAATCCCGTGAAATTACATGAAATCTGATCATATTTCCTGAAATCTTGGGATATTTATTAAAATATACATAGAGAACTTTTAAAATCCCTTAAAATCATTAAAATCCTTGAAAATTTATTGACAAGTTTTTAATCACTTGAAAATGCCTTGGAATCTTTTAAGATGTTCTGAAACATTTCGAAATCCCTTAAAACTTTTTAAAGCTTTTGAAAATTCCTTGGATGTTTTAAAAATATCCTCTAAAATTCTTTAAAATATTTCTATAAATAATAATAAAATATTTTTTCTGCTATTTCCTGAATTCTTGGGACCTTTTGAAAGTTATTAAAAATATCCTAAAATTTTGAAAATCCTTTTTAATCCCTTCAAATTATTGGACTCTATTGCAAATTCTTTGGAATCTTTTAAAATATTTCAAATCCTTTAAAATCTTTTGAAATCCTTTGAAATTAAAAAAAAATGTCTTGGAACTTTTGTAAATAAAAAATATTTCAAAAGAATTCAAGAAAATTCAGAAATAGGTATAGACCGGAATTTAATAGTGGTCAACTCACGGGTTAATTTATTAAAAGAAAATTAATTAAAGTCATCTTTTCATTTTTTAAAAGTGACTATAGTGACTTTATCTTAAAAAATTGATTTAAGTAAATAAAAATTACTGAAAGTGATTGTGGAGAAGCCCTAATTATTCTTGACAATTACTTAAAGTGCTTCTTAAAGAAATTCCCTACATTTTTTAATTTGTTTTCAAAATTCCTGACTTTTCTCCGATTTTCAGGTTTCCCTGGCCTTAGGCCTTCCTGTTTGGATAACTCATAAAATCCAAAACTTGATAACGTTTCAATTTTTGTTACATTTCTCTTTTGAATGTTCCTATGAAAAATAAATGCAGTACTTATTTAAAAATATATACCCTGGTCGAAAAAATTTTTACAAGAAAGTAAATTTTTAGAACTGTAATTTTCTGTTAAAATCTGTACTTTTTTGTAAAAAAATGTACAACATTTAAAACAAAATACAGTTAAATACAAATAGCTAATCTTTTTTGTATTTTCTTGGAGAAAAGTAAAAAAAATTAAGAATAAAGTATAAGTTTCTACAATTCAAAAATTTGTGTAACTTTTTATTAATATTTTTTGTTTACTTTTTTGTAAAAATCTGCAAGGTATTACAGAAAACTACAGGATTTTACTTTTTTTTTTAATTTAGGTGTTTGACGTCATAAAAATACTTTTAATTTTACGTAAATTATTATAGAAAATTACAAAAAAATATAAATTTTTACAAATAATACTTCTAGAATCCGCATCAACATTTCGACTTGTACTTTACTGTCAATTTTTGTAAAATATGTAATATATAAGTTTCTACAAGAAACTACAATTAAAAAAAAATAATACGCATTATTGAAAATTGAACAATAATTGATTTTACAGGACGATTCTGAATCTGTTCAAAATTAAGCAAGTTACAGATTTTAAGTTAAAAATATAAATTGTTCAATTTAAAAGCCTCAGTAGTTAAAAAAATGTAAACGTTCGATTGAAACTGCATAAACTATTCTTAATTTTAAAATAATTTCAAATTAATAGATTCATAATCAAACGCTCTTATTCAATTCCAAATCCTATTCAAATATTGTTTCAATCTAAAATGTTACATTTTTAACCATTTAATTTGAAATTCTTAAAATAACGATGACATTTTTTTAATATTTAGTAATATTTTACTTCTTTATTTAAATTAAATATTAAAAACCAAACAATTTTAAACTGAACTATTTAAAATAGAAAGCCTTGAATCGTTAATATTTCAGAGTGTTAAATTTAACTTTGAACGTTACAATTTTAATTGTTCTATTTAACAAATTTTTAATAAATGTAAGTAAAATTATTGAATTTTGATGCATAAATAACAATTGATCAATTACAAGTTTTGAGAAAATCCAATGAAAAATAAAATAATAAATTTAGATTTCTGAAGGTTTCGAAATAAAATTTTGAAGCTTTTCAAGGATCTTTAAAGGTTTTAAGAAAATAAAAATAAATTCTTAATTTTGCTGGGGAAATTAAAAATGATTTTTTATTTTGAAAAATTAATTTTAAGATAATATTTAAAAAGATTTAAAACAAACTTTTTTAATTAATAAATGACAATCGAACAATCATTAATTTCGAAAATAATCTGGCAAATTTAAAATATATTTCGAAATTTTGAAAAGATTCCAAAATAATTCAAAACGTGTAAAGATTTCAAACCATTTAATACAAAATGTAGATATTTGAAGATTTTGAACACAAATTTATAAGCTTTTTAAGCAATTAAAAAGGTTTTAAATGAATAAAAAATTGTATCGAAATTCCTAGAAAAACTAACAACAATTTTGTCAAAAAATAATCTGAATGATTTTAAGGTAGTTTTTTTTTAATTTTGCAGGATTTTTAAAAAATTGCAGGAAAAATGCGAGTTCCAAGATAATAATATTATTATTTGATTCCTGGAGATTTTTTAAATTATTTTTTTTTAAACAAATTTGTGAGAGAATATTTAAGAAGACTTTAAAATAAATTTTAATGTATAAATTAATGTTTCTAGCTTAAAATTGCTTAAAATGATATAATTTAGAAAATTTATAAATTAAAAGTATAAAAGTTACAATTTTGCAGTTTAACGGCTTTTAATTTAAAAAATTTCAGTTGAAAAGTGGTGAAAGCTTCCATTTTATACGCGTAAATTATTGAGCGTTTGAATTAACATTTATTTAAGCTTTAATTTAAAAAGTTTAAAATTTAGAACAAAATTGAGTTAGTTTAAGAGATATTTACAAGTTTTGAGAAAATCCAAATTTAATTTAAAACTGGAAAATATTTTGAAATATAAAAAACTAAATTTAGATTTCTGAAGGTTTTGAAATAAAAATTTTAAGCTTTTCAAGGATCTTTAAAGGTTTTAAGAAAATAAAAATAAATTCTTAATTTTGCTGGGAAAATTAAAAATGATTTTTTATTTTGAAAAACTAATTTTAAGATAATATTTAAAAAGATTTGAAACAAACTTTTTTAATTAATAATTGACAATCGAACAATCATTAATCTGGAAAATATTCGAGCAAATTTAAAATATATTTAGAAGTTCTGAGAAGATTCCAAAATAATTTGAAACGTGTAAAGATTTCAAACCATTTAATACACTATTTAGATTTTTTAAGATTTTGAACACAACAATTATAAGCTTTTTAATCAATTTAAAAGGTTTTAAATGAATAAAAAATTGTATCGAAATTCCTAGAAATACTAACAATAATTTTTTCAAAAAAGAATCTGGATGATTTTAAGGTAGTTTTTTTTACTTTTGCAGTATTAAAAAAAAATTGTAGGAAAAATTCGAGTTCCAAGATAATAATATTATTATTAGATTCCTGGAGATTGTTTAAATTATTTGTTTGAAACAAGTTTTTAAGAGAATATTTAAAAAGACTTCAGAAAAAATGTTAATGTACAAATTAATGTTACTAGCTTAAAATGGCTTAAAAAGATATAATTTTGAAAATTTATAAATTAAAAGTATAAAAGTTAAAATTTTGCAGTTTAACGGCTTTTAATTACAAAATTTTTAGTTGAATAGTGGTGAAAGCTTCCATTTTATACGTGTAAATTATTGAGCGTTTGAATTAACATTGATTTAAGCTTTAATTTAAAAAGTTTAAAATTTGGAAAAAATTGAGTTAGTTTAAGAGATATTTACAAGTTTTGAGAAAATCCAAACTTAATTTAAAACTGGAAAATAATTTGAAAAAAAGAACTAAATTTAGCTTTCTGAAGGTTTCGAAATACAATTTTGAAGATTTTCAATGACCTTTGAAGGTTTTGAGAGAATAAAAATAAATTCTTAATTTTGCTGGGAAAATTTAAAATTATTTTTTATTTTGAAAAATTAATTTTAAGATAATATTTAAGAAGATTTCAAACAAAATTTTTAAATTAAAAAATGAAAATTGAACAATGATTAATTTGGAAAATAATCGAGCAAATTGTAGATTTTTGAAGATTTTAAACAAAAAATTTATAAGCTTTTTAAGCAATTTAAAAGCTTTAAATGAATACAAAATTGGTATCAAAATTCCTAGAAAAACTAACAAAAATTTTGTTCGAAAAGAATCTGGATGATTTTAAGGTAGTTTTTTTTTACTTTTGCAGGATTTAAAAAAAATTGTACGAAAAATTCGAGTTCCAAGATAATAATATTATTATTTGACTCCTGGAGATTTTTTAAATTATTTTTTTAAACAAATTTTGGAGAGAATATTTAAGAAGACTTTAAAACAAATTTTAATGTATAAATTAATGTTTCTAGCTTAAAATTGCCTAAAATGATATCGTTTTGAAAATGTATAAATTAAAAGTATAAAAGTTAAAATTTTGCAGTTTAACGGCTTTTAATTAAACAATTTCAAGTTGAGAAGTGGTGAAAGCTTCCACTTTATACGCATAAATTATTGAGCATTTGAATTAACATTTTTTTAAGCTTTAATTTTAAAAGTTTAAAATTCAAAAGTATGTATTTCACTTAGAGTGTCTTAATTTGCGGTTTATTTTTAATAACTTCAAGTTTACATTTAAATTTATTATAATAAATCATCGTGGAAGCATTAAGTTTTTCTCAATTGTTCAATTTTTGTCTTTAGTCAAAAAGTTGTTTCTTTTTTGACCTAGGATGACAAATATTGAGAATATTGCAATTACATTATTTTAAATGACATATGTGGTATCCAATCGATTGCTATATATTTGAAAAAAAAAACTTCAAACGTAAGGTGTTTTTTTTTTTAATAGCGATTATTCATTATTGTCTTTTAATATTCTACCATTCCTTTAAAGTTTAAACATAGAATCTTTTTTTTTTTGTAATATCGATCATGTACATGATCGAATCTTAATTTAAAATTATCTCATTGCAATATTCTCAATATTTGTCATCCTAGGTCGAAAAAGAACACCTTTTTGGCTACAAAAAATGTAAATTCCTGTAGATTCTTGTAGTTGTAATTTTTTTTAAATTCTTGTATAAAATTAAAATTAAAACTACAATAAAATACAACAATTTACATAAAAATACAAAAAAGTACCAAGTTCGTCTCAACAATAGAAAAAAGCTGCACTTTCCTGTAATTTTGGTTGTAATTTATTGTATTTATTTATAGATTCCTGTAAAAATAGTTTTAGTTTTCTGTACTTTTTTATGAAAATTTTTCCACAAGGGTAAATGTTCTTTTGTACTTTTTATATTTAAAAATTTTTTTAAATGTTTTAATGTTAGTCCAAAATTTGCAATATTTCGACAACGGCCCCTACGGTTTTTATGCTTCTGGCATGGAATTTTCCAGCTAGAAACTGAAAAAGTATTTCATTCCATGTATATTTACAAAATAAAAATGTAATCTAGAGTCCACATCCACAATGAAAATAAAAAGGCTACAAGCGTAACAATAACTCTTGAAAATGATAAAAATGAAACTAAAAATTTAAGTAGTAGTAAATTTTTACAATTTGTCACTCCTAGGAGCCTTTTTGGAGCCTTTGGGGAGCCTCTTCATTTAACATTGGCTTATACAGCATACATTTTTAGCAGCCATTTACATATTTCGAAATCGACAATATTTTGGTTTGCACATATCTTAAAAGACGATTGCAGGTTGTATCCTTTTATATATTGGAAGGATGGCTCTGTTGGTTTGATTGTTGTTTAAGAAACAAGAAAACACTTTGATGTGATCTTAAGCAGGATATAAAAATTATAAAAATTACCTTGAATAAATCTGGAAACTCTGTTTGAATCCAGTTCAACTACAAATATTTCACGACCATCAGGTGTCACAGCAATATCATGAGGTCGAGCCATACCACCATTAGGGGCAAATTGTGATAATATCTTATCAGTATTGATGTCCATTATGAATCCTCGCATTGGAGAATTGATGTCGTCGGGACCGTTGACTAAAAATAATTTCTCCTTTGCATAAGCAACGCTATAGATTGCTTTCCCAATAGCTTCATCCTTGTATTCTTTATGGAAGGTTCCATTTCCCGCAAAGAAACAAGAGACCCTCCCATTTTCTCTATCTGCGACGAAAAGGTAACCCAAATCTTCTGCCAATGCCAGGGCATGTGGTATTTCGAATGAATTTGGTGGAGGATTTGCATTTCTTGAATCTGGAAATTAACATGATGTTGTGTTAGTTGAATTTAAACCAAAAAGATGAATTTTCAAATAAAATGATGAATATTTAATTTGAATACTTGAATTTTCAAACAATAAGATTAATTTTCTAACAAAAAATACAAGTTTTCAACAAACAACATGAATTTTCAATTAAATAAGGCAAATTTTCAACCAAATAGTTGAATTTTGTACTAAAAAAAATCAATTTTCAACAGAAAATGGAATAGTTACATTTTTACTAAAAAAAAACTAATGTTCAAACTAATTGATAAATTTTCAACTAAAATGATGAATCTTCAACTGGAATAGTTGAACTACAAATCAAAAAGATGAGTTTTCAATTAAAACAATGAATCTTCAACTGAAATAGTTGAATTTTCAACAAAAAAAAATTAATTGTTAATAAAAAATATAAATGGTCAACCAAAACTTGAATAATTAATAAATTTTTAAACAAATACCTGAAATTTTGGACAAGAAAGTTAATTTTCAGCCAAAAAAGGTTACTTTTCTACCATAAAAGATGAATAGTTGAATTTTCTTTAACTAATTGAATTTGAAACAAAATAGCTGAGTTTTCAAGCTACAAATATGGATTTTTAATTAAACAGTACAATTTTCAAACAAAAAACAGATTAAAATTATTTATTCAATTTTTAATAAATAGTTAAATTTTCAGTTAGAAAATTGCTTTTAGGCACAAAAAAAAATAATTTCCAGTTAAATTCAAACAAAAAAATACGAATTTTTAACAAAATAGTTAAATCCTCAATTGAATAGATGGATTTTCAACACTGAAGTTTAATTTTCTACCAAATGACAAATTTGCATCAAAGCAATTTTGAAACAAAAACTTAAATTTTCCGCTAAAAATAAAACAAAAACGGATTTTCAAAAAATAGATATTTTTAAATAAAATTATGAATCTTCAACTGGAATAGTTGAATTTTAAACCAAAAAGATGAACTTTTAACTAAAATGATGAATATTTAATTTGAATACTTGAATTTTCAAACAACAAGATTAATTTTCTACCAAAGAATACAATTTTTTAATAAAATACATGAATTTTTAACGTAATAGTTGAATTTTCAATTAAAGAAGGCAAATTTTCAACCAAATAGTTGAATTTTGAACTAAAAACAATCAATTTCCAACAGAAAATGGAATAGTTACATTTTTACTAAACAAAAAAAACAAATGTTCAACCTAACTGATAAATTTTCAACTAAAATGATGACTCTTCAACTGGAATAGTTGAACTCCAAATCAAAAAGATGAGTTTTCAATTAAAAGAATGAATTTTCAACAACAAAAAATTAATTTTTACTTAAAAAGATAAATTGTCAACCAAAACTTAAATAATTAATACATTTCAAACAAATACCAGAAATTTTTAACAAGAACGTTAATTTTCAGCCAAAAAAGATTAACTTTCTACCATAAAAGATGAATTTTTTTTAACTAATTGAATTTTTAATAAAATAGTTGAATTATCAAGCAGAAAATATGCATTTTTAATTAAATAGTACAATTTTCAAACAAAAAAAGATTTAAATTATTTATTAAATAGCTAATTATTCAATTTTTAATAAATAGTTAAATTTTCAGTTAAAAAATTGCTTTTCTGCACAAAAGAATAATTTCCAGTTAAATTCAAACAAAAAAAAGACGAATTTTAAAAAAAATAGTTAAATCCTCAATTGAATAGATGAATTTTCAACACTGAAGATTAATTTTCTACCACATGACAAATTTGCATCAAAGCAATGTTGAAACTAAAACTCAAAATTTCCGCTCAAAAATAAAACAAAAACAGATTTTCAAAAAATAGTTATTTTCAAATAAAATTATGAATCTTCAACTGGAATAGTTGAATTTTAAACCAAAAAGATGAACTTTCAACTAAAATGATGAATATTTAATTTGAATACTTGAATTTTCAAACAATAAGATTAAGTTTCTACCAAAAAATACAATTTTTTAACAAAATACATGAATTTCCAACGAAATAGTTGAATTTTCAATTTAAAGAAAGCAAATTTTCCACCAAATAGTTGCATTTTGATATAAAAAAATCAATTTTCAACAGAAAATTTAATAGTTACATTCTTATTTAAAAAAATTGATGTTCAACCTAACTGATAAATTTTCAACTAAAATGATGAATCTTCAACTGGAATAGTTGAACTCCAAACCAAAAAGATAAGTTTTCAAATAAAACAATGAATCTTCAACTGAAATAGTTGAATTTTCAACAACAAAATTAATTTTTACTAAAAAATATAAATTGTCAACCAAAACTTAAATAATTAGTTTAAATAATTAATACATTTCAAACAAATACCTGAAATCTTAAACAAGAAAGTTAATTTTCAGCCGAAAAAGATTACTTTTCTACCATAAAAGATGAATAGTTGATTTTTTTAACTAATTGAATTTTTAACAAAATAGTTGAATTTTCAAGCTGCAAATATGCATTTTTAATTAAATAGTACAATTTTCAAACAAAAAAAGATTAAAATTATTTATTAAATAGTTAATTATTCAATTTTTAATAAATAGTTAAATTTTCAGTTTAAAAATTGCTTTTCGGCACAAAAAAATAATTTCCAGTTAAACTCAAACAAAAAATGATAAATTTTCATCAAAGTAATTTTGAAAAAAATTAAATTTTCCACTAAAAAATCAAACAAAAACGGATTTTCAAATGAAATTATGAATCTTCAACTGGAATAGTTGAACTTTAGACCAAAAAGATGAACTTTCAACTAAAATGATGAATATTTAACTTGAATACTTGAATTTTTAACGAAATAGTTGAATTTTCAATTAAATAAGGCAAATTTTCAACCAAATAGTTGAATTTTGAACTAAAAACAATAAATTTTCAACAGAAAATGGAATAGTTACATTTTTAGTTAAAAAATTAATGTTCAACCTAACTTATAAATTTTCAACTAAAATGATGAATCTTAACTGAAATAGTTAAACTCCAAACCAAAAAGATGAGTTTTCAATTAAAACCATGAATCTTCAACTGAAATAGTTGAATTTTCAACAACAACAAAATTAATTGTTACTAAAAAATATAAATTGTCAACCAAAACTTAAATAAATTATCAATTTCAAACAAATACCTGAAATTTTTAACAAGAAAGTTAATTTTCAGCCAAAAAGGATTACTTTTCTACTATAAAAGATGAATGGTTGAATTTTTTTAAAACTAATTGCATTTTAAACAAAATAGCTGAATTTTCAAGCTACAAATATGGATTTTTAATTAAATAGTACAATTTTCAAACAAAAAAAGATTAAAATTATTTATTAAATAGTTAATTATTCAATTTTTAATCAATAGTTAAATTTTCAGTTAAAAAATTGCTTTTCCGCACAAAAAAATAATTTCCAGTTAAATTCAAACAAACAAAGACGAATTTTTAACAAAATAGTTCAATCCTCAATTGAATAGATGAATTTTCAACGCTAAAGATTAATTTTCTACCAAATGACAAATTTTCATCAAAGCACTTTTGAAGCAAAAACTGAAATTTTCCACTAAAAAAACAACGGATTTTCAAAAAATAGTTATTTTCAAATAAAATGATGAATCTTCAACTGGAATAGTTGAATTTTAAACCAAAAAGATGAGTTTTCAATTGAAACAATGAATCTTCAACTGAAATAGTTGAATTTTCAACAAAAAAATAATTAATTTTTACTAAAAAAGATAAATTGTCAACCAAAACTTAAATAATTAATAAATTTCAAACAAATACCTGAAATTTTTAACAAGAAAGTTAATTTTCAGGCAAAAAAGATTACTTTTCTACCATAAAAGATGTATAGTTGAATTTTTTTAACTAATTGAATTATAAACAAAATAGCTGAATTTTCATGCTACAAATATGAATTTTCAATTAAATAGTCGAATTTTCAAACAAAAAAGAT
>CAKNYM010045380.1:125074-144815 GCA_932195095.1 Andricus curvator
TGGTTGAGCATTTAAAGGTTTTGTTGCAAATTTGTCTCTTTTGGTTTAATTCGACTGCGATTTTAAATTGAAATATTTTTTATTGAGATATCAACTATTACATGTTTCATTTAGAATTTATCTTTTTCGGTTGAAAAATCAACTACTTGGTTTAAAATTGAACCACTTTGTAAAAAATTTACCTTTCTGGTTGAAGATTTTATCCTTTTAGTTGAAAATTCAACTATTTTGTTGCAAATAAACTTTTTTGTTAAAAAATCATCTTTTCGAGTTGGAAATTCCACTGTTTTATAGAAAATTAGTCTTTTTGGCTTGAAAATTCAACTACTTCGGAAGAAAAATAAACTATTTGGTTGAAAATTAAACTATTTAGTTTGAGATTAAACTATTTCGTGGAAAATAAACTTTTTTGTTTAAAATCGATATTTACGGTTTGAAAATTCAACTGTTTTGTTGAAATTCATGTATTATGTTGAAAAATTGTCTTTTTTCATGGAATATTAATATTTTGATGGAAAATTAATCTCTTTAGTTGAAAATTTAACAATTTAGTTAAAAATTTATCTTTTTGTTTCAAAATTAAAAATTAAACTATTTATTTTAGGATTTAACTATTTTGTAGAAAATTACCTTGTTTTAAAATTATATTTCCGATTTGAAAATTTAACTGTTTTGTTGAAATTCATGTATTCTCTGATAGAATATTAATCTTTTTGGTTAAAAATTCAACTATTTGGTTGAAAATAAACTTTTTTGTTAAAAAATCATCTTTTCGAGTTGGAAATTCAACTGTTTTGTAGAAAATTCGTCTCTTTGGCTTGAAAATTCAACGATTTGGTTAAAAATTAAACTATTTATTTTAAGATTAAACTATTTCGTGCAAAATAAACTTTTTTGTTCAAAATCGATATTTTCGATTGAAAAATGCAACTGTTTTGTTGAAATTCATGTATTATGTTGAAAATTGGTCTTTTTTCATAGAATATTAACCTTTTTGATGGAAAATTAATCAAAGTTTCAAAATTAGACTATTTTTGTGAAGATTTAACTAGTTTGTAGAAAATTACCTTTTTTTAAACGATATTTCCGATTTGAAAATTTAACTGTTTTGCTGAAATTTATGTATTTTCTGATAGAATATTAATCTTTTTAGTTAAAAATTGAACTATTTGGTTGAAAATAGACTTTTTTGTTAAAAAATCATCGTTTCGACTTGGAAATTCCACTGTTTTGTACAAAATTCGTCTTTTTGGCTTGAAAATTCAACCATTTGGTTAAAAATGCATATTTTTTGTTGAAAATTCAACTACTTCGGTAGAAAAATAAACTATTTGGTTAAAAATTAAACTATTTATTTTAAGATTGAACTATTTCGTGGAAAATAAACTTTTTTGTTTAAAATCGATATTTCCCATTTGAAAATGCAACTGTTTTGTTGAAATTCATGTATTATGTTGAAAATTGGTCTTTTTTCATGGAATATTAACCTTTTTGGTGGAAAATTAATCTTTTTAGTGGAAAATTTAAACATTTAGTTAAAAATTTATCTTTTTGTTTCAAAATTCAAAATTAGACTATTTATTTTAAGATCAAACTATTTCGTGAAAAATAAACTTTTTTGTTTAAAATCGATATTTCCGATTTGAAAATTCAACTGTTTTGTTGAAATTCACGTATTATGTTGAAAATTGTTCTTTTTCGTAGAATATTCACCGTTTTTATGGAAAATTAATCTTTTTAGTTGAAAATTAAACTATTTAGTTAAAAAGTTATCTTTTTGTTTCAAAATTAGACTATTTATTTTAAGATTGAACTATTTTGTAGAAAATTAACTTTTTTTATAACGATATTTCCGATTTGAAAATTTAACTGTTTTGTTGAAATTGAACTATTTGGTTGAAAATTTATCTTTTTTGTTTGTTTCAAAATTCAACTACTTGGTTGAAAATCAAACTATTTTGTTAAAAATTCATTTTTTTAGATTTACCTCTGCGGTTGAAAATGGAAGTATTTGGTTTAAAATTCATTTTTTTGGTAAAATTGAATTTATCTCAAAATTTAAAGATGATTGAAAATTCATCTTTTTGGTTGAGGATTCCACTATTTTGTTTAAAATTCGTCTTTTTTGTTTGAATTTAGCTGGAAATGCCTTTTTTTTATTAATTTTTTAAACTGAAAAGTTAAGTATTCCATTTTTTTTTGTAAATTCATCTTTGTAGTTAAATATTCAGCTTTTTGATTGAAGCCAAAAAAATTCATTTTTTTAAAGATTCACCTGTTTGGTTGAAAATTGAACTATTTTGCTGAGAATTTCCTATTGTCGTGAAAAATCACTCTATTTAACTATTTTGTTGAAAATTCGTTTTATTTTTATTTGAAAATTCATTTTTTTATCTGAAAAATTTACTATTCCTTTTCTGGTAGAGGATTCATCTTCTGAGTTGAATTAAACAAAAAAATATGAATTTTTCAACAAATAGTTGAATCATCAACCAAATAGTTGAATTTTCAACTAAAAAATTATAAGATTTTCAGAAAAAATGGTATAGTTAAATTTTCAGTTTGAAAAATTAATTTTCAACATGAAAAAACGAATGTTCAACCAGTTAAATCAAACAAAAATGATACATTTTTAACAAAATAGTTGAATCCTCAGCTAATTTTTTTAAAGATTCACCTGTTTGGTTGAAAATTTAACTATTTTGTTGAAAATTTCCTATTGTCGTGAAAAAGCACCCTATTTAACCTGTTTGTAGAGCATTTTGGGGTAAAAAAGACCCAAAAATTGGTAAAGTCGTTTATGGAAAATTTAGGGATCTGAAAATTCAATCAGTTATGAAAATATAAAAATACCTTGCGTTGAACTTCGACCCCAGGTCAGAATCCACTCTCCTTTCGCGTTGTACTTAATAATTCTAGAATTACAGTATCCATCGCTGACAAAGAAATCTCCATTTTTCATCACAGCCACGGCAGTAGGTTTGCAGAATGTTTCTTGATCATTCCCAGGTACGAAAGCTTTCCCCAAAATCAAGCTCGGCTTAATAATACTATTTTTAAACAAATCCTCATTGGTCTTGAATCCGCCAAGACTAATCTCAAAACTCGAATCTCTCATCAAGAGTTCTTTGTTCTTCTCTATGTCCTTAGCATCAAATTTAAAAACCTGATGCATAGCTACATCCGTGATCCAGTAGTTTCCTAAATGGTCAATTGTCAGACCATGAGGCATGTAAAACATGTTTTTACCCCACTGAAGAATCGGATTTCCTGCTTTGTCCAGTAAAATTATCGTGTTTTGCTTTATGGGACCATTATTGTTGACGAGATCAAATTTGTTGTCTCCGTCGAAAGATCCACCATCCCAGACTCGAGATCCTCTATGGAAAATAGCAACATTGCCTTCAGGGTCTATTGATACTGCAGAGACTTGTCCTAAGTGCAACTTTGATGCCCATTTTGAATCCCAAACGATATCTGAATAAAATAGGTTTTGTTTAATTAATAATCATTATTTTTAATCGTATTTTATTTTACATACCCTAATGAAAAAATTTTTTACAAGAAATTACAATATTTCTACAACTGTAATTTTTTGTTAAAATCTTTACTTTTTTGTAAAAAAATGAACAAAATTTAGCAATAAAATACAGTTAAATACAAATAGCTAATTTTTTTCTTGTATTTTCTGGTAGAAAAGTAAAAAAATTAACAATAAAGTATAAATTTCTACAATTCAGAAATTTGTATAACTTTTCAATAATATATATTTTTTACTTTGTTGTAAAAATCTACAAGGTATTACAGAAAACTACAGGATTTCACATTTTTTTAATCTGGGTGTTTGACGATTTATAAACTATTCTTAATTTTAAAATAATTTCAAATTAATAGATTCATAATTAAACGCTCTTATTAAATTCCAACTCCTATTCAAATATTGTTTCAATCTAAAATATTGAATTTTTAACCATTTAATTTGAAATTTTCTAATCAAGGATGACATTTTTTTTAATATTATTTAGTTTCGAAATAAAATTTTGAAGCTTTTCAAGGATCTTTAAGGGTTAAAAAAAAAAATTCTTAATTTTGCTGAGAAAATTTATTTAAAAAAAAAATTTATTTTCAAAAATTAATTTTAAGATAACTTTTTTAATTAATAAATGACAATTGAACAATGATTAATTTGAAAAAAAATCGAGCAAATTTAAAATATATTTAGAAGTTTTAAAAAGATTCCAAAATAATTTAAAACGTGTAAAGATTTCAAACAATTTAATACACAATGTAGATTTTTGAAGATTTTGAACACAAAATTTATAAGCTTTTTAAGCAATTTGAAAGGTTGTAAATAAATAAAAAATTTGTATCAAAATTCCTAGAAAAACTAACAATTTTGTCAAAAAAGAATCTGGAGGATTTTAAGGTAGTTTTTTTTATTTTTGCAGGATTTAAAAAAAATTGCAGGAAAAATTCGAGTTCCAAGATAATAATATTATTATTTGATTGCTGGAGATTTTTTAAATTATTTTTTTTTTTAATTTTTGAGAGAATATTTAAGAAGACTTTGAAACAAATTTTAATGTATAAATTAATGATTCTAGCTTTAAATTGCTCAAAATTATATAATTTTGAAAATTTATAAATTAAAAGCATAAAAGTTAAAATTTTGCAGTTTAACGGCTTTTAATTAAACATTTTTTAGTTGAAAAGTGGTGAAAGCTTCCATTTTATACGTGTAAATTATTGAGCGTTTGAATTAACATTTATTTAAGCTTTAATTTAAAAAGTTTAAAATTTGGAAAAAAATTGAGTTAGTTTAAGTAGAGATATTTACAAGTTTTGAGAAAATCCAAACTTAATTTAAAACTGGAAAATATTTCGAAAAATAAAAAACTAAATTTAGATTTCTGAAGGTTTTAAAATAAAAATTTTGAAGATTTTCAAGGATCTTTGAAGGTTTTAAGAAAATAAAAATAAATTCTTAATTTTGCTGGGAAAATGTAAAATTATTGTTTATTTTGAAAAATTAATTTTAAGATAATATTTGAAAATATTTAAAACAAACTTTTACAATTAATAAATGACAATTGAACAATTATTAATTTGGAAAATAATGGAGTAAATTAAAAATATATTTAAAAATGAGCATTTAAAACTAAACAATCGCAAACTGAACTATTTAAAATAGAAAGCCTTGAATCGTTAATATTTCAGAGTGTTAAATTTAACTTTGAACGTTACAATTTTAATTGTTCTATTTAACAAATTTTTAATAAATGTAAGTAAAATTATTGAATTTTGATGCATAAATAACAATTGATCAACAACAAAAAATTGAGTTAGTTTAAGAGATATTTACAAGCTTTGAGAAAATCCCATGAAAAATAACAAAATAAATGTAGATTTCTGAAGGTTTCGAAATAAAATTTTGAAGCTTTTTAAGGATCTTTAAAGGTTTTAATAAATAAAAATAAATTCTTAATTTTTATGGGAAAATTTAAAATTATTTTTTATTTGGAAAAATTAAGTTTAGGATAATATTTAAAAAGATTTAAAACAAACTTTTTAAATTAATAAATGACAATTGAACAGTGATTAATTTGGAAAATAATCGAGCAAATTTAAAACATATTTAGAAGTTTTGAAAAGATTCCAAAATAATTTAAAACGTGTAAAGATTTCAAACAACTTAATACACAATGTAGGGTTTTGAAGATTTTAAACACAAAATTTATAGGCTTTTTAAGCAATATAAAAGGTTTTAAATGAATAAAAAATTTGTATAAAAATTCCTAGAAAAAATAACAAAAATTTTTTCAAAAAAGAATCTGGATGATTTTAAGGTAGTTTTTTTTTACTTTTGCAGGATTTAAAAAAAATTGCAGGAAAAATTGGAGTTCCAAGATAATAATATTATTATTAGATTCCTGGAGATTTTTTAAATTATTTTTTTTAAACAAAATTTTAAGAGAATATTTAAAAAGACTTCAAAACAAATTTGAATGTATAAATTAATGTTTCTATTTTAAAATTGCTTAAAATGATATAATTTTGAAAATTTATAAATTAAAAGTATAAAAGTTAAAATTTTGCCGTTTAACGGGTTTTAATTAAAAAATTTTAGTTGAAAAGTGGTGAAAGCTTCCATTTTATACGTGTAAATTATTGAGCGTTTGAATTAACATTTATTTAAGCTCTAATTTAAAAAGTTTAAAATTTGGAAAAAAATTGAATTAGTTTAAAAGATATTTACAAGTTTTGAGAAAATCCAAACTTAATTTAAAACTGGAAAATATTTTGAAAAATAAAGAACTAAATTTAGATTTCTGAAGGTTTCGAAATAAAATTTTGAAGCTTTTCAAGGATCTTTAAAGGTTTTAAGAAAATAAAAATAAATTCTTAATTTTGCTGGGAAAATGTAAAATTATTGTTTATTTAAAAAAATTAATTTTAAGATAATATTTGAAAAGATTCAAAACAAACCTTTTCAATTAATAAATGACAACTGAACAATTATTAATTTGGAAAATAATCGAGCGAATTTAAAACATATTTAAAAATGAGCAATTATAAATAAAATATTTGAAACTAAAAAATATTAAATTGAACTATTTAAAATAGAAAGCCTCGAATCGTTAATATTTCAGTGTTAAATTTAAACTTTGAACCTTACAATTTTAATTGTTTTATTTAACAACTTTTTAATAAATGTAAGTGAAATTAATGAATTTTCATGCATAAATAACAATTGAACAATTATCAATTTAGAAAAAATTTGAGTTAGTTTAAGAGATATTTACAAGCTTTGAGAAAATCCAAACTTAATTTATAACTGGAAAATATTTTGAAAAATAAAAAACTAAATTTAGATTTCGGAAGGTTTCGAAATAAAATTTTGAAGCTTTTCAAGGATCTTTAAAAGTTAAAAAAAAATAAAAATAAATTCTTAATTTTGCTGGAAGAATTTAAAATGATTTTTTATTTTCAAAAATTAATTTTAAGATAGTATTTAAAAAGATTTAAAACAAACTTTTTTTATTTATAAATGAAAATTGAACAATTATTAATTTGGAAAATAATCGAGCAAATTTAAAATATATTTAGAAGGTTTGAAAAGATTCCAAAATAATTTAAAACGTGTAAAGATTTCAAACCATTTAATACACAATGTAGATTTTTGAAGATTTTCAACACAACAATCATAAGCTTTTTAATCAATTTAAAAGGTTTTAAATGAATGAAAAAATTGTATCGAAATTCCTAGAAATATTAACAATAATTTTTTTTTAAATTAATTTTAAAAGAATATTTAATAAGATTTCCAAAATTGTCAAAAAAGCATCTGGATGATTTTAAGGTCGTTTTTTTTACTTTTGCAGAATTTTTAAAAAATTGTAGGAAAAAATCGAGTTCCAAGAATTTTGAAGCTTTTCAAGGATCTTTAAAGATTTTAAGAAAATAAATTCTTAATTTTGCTGAGAAAATTCAAAATGATCTTTTATTTTGAAAAATTAATTTTAAGATAATATTTGAAAAGATTTAAAACAAACTTTTGAAATTAATAAATGACAATTGAACAATTATTAACTTGGAAAATAATCGAGCAAATTTAAAACATATCTAGAAGTTTTGAAAAGATTCCAAAATAATTTAAAACGTGTAAAGATTTCAAACCATTTAATACACAATGTGGATTTTTGAAGATTTTGAACACAACATTTACAAGCTTTTTAAGCAATTTAAAAGGTTTTAAATGAATAACAGATTTCTATCAAAATTCCTAGAAAAACTAACAATAATTTTTTTTTAATTGACTTTAAAAGCATATTTAATAAGATTTCCAAAATTGTCAAAAAAATAATCTGGATGATTTTAAGGTAGTTTTTTTTTTACTTTTGCAGAATTTTTAAAAAATTCGAGTTCCAAGAATTTTGAAGCTTTTCAAGGATCTTCAAAGATTTTAAGAAAATAAAGATAAATTCTTAATTTTGCTGGGAAAATTTAAAATGTAAAAAAACCATCTAATACACAATGTAGATTTTTTAAGATTTCGAACACAAAATTTATAAGCTTTTGAAGCAATTTAAAAGGTTTTAAATGAATAAAAAAATTGTATCGAAATTCCTAGAAATATTAACAATAATTTTTTTTAAATTAATTTAAAAAGAATATTTAATAATATTTCCAAAATTGTCAAAAAAGAATCTGGATGATTTTAAGGTAGTTTTTTTTACTTTTGCAGGATTAAAAAAAATGTAGTTTTAATTCAAATATTTTGTATTCAAATGCTCAATAATTTACACGTATAGAATGGAAGCTACTAACACTTTTTAAATGAACAATTGTAAATTATATGCAGTTAAAATGCCAAATTAAATTTTTTAATTTTTAGAAATTGTAGAGTTCAAATATGCAGATTCAGTTCCAAAAATATAAATCCACGTTAACATTTTCAATGCTCTAAATTGAAGAATCAATCATCGAATTGAAAAATTTTCAAAATTATATCATTTTAAACAATATTTTAAGCTAGAAATATTAAAAATTGAACAGATACATTTTTTCATAAACTGAACACTTCTTAAATTAAAAGTTAAATTATTTTTATTTTACATAGTTTAAAACTCTTAAAAATGCTTCAAAATTTTATTTCAAAATCTTGAAAAATCTACATGTCGTTTTACATTTTTTCACATTTTAAATTATTTTTGATATTTTTTCAGAACTTCTAAACTTCTAAACTTTTAAAAATTCTAGCAAATAAAAAAAATCCTTTAAATCTTCCACATTTATTTTTGACAATTTTGTAAATCTTTCTAAATGTTTTTAAATATTCCATTGAAATTAAATTTCCAAAATAAAAAATAATTTTCAATTTTCCTAGGAATCTTAAGGAAATGTTTTTTTTATTCTTTTAAAGCCTTTCACAATTCTTAAAAAGCTTCTAAATTTTTTGTTCGATATCAGCAAAAATCTATATTTCGTGATTAAATTATTTGAAATCATTTCAAATTTTTAAATAATTTTGAATTTTCCCAACACTTCCAAAAATCTCTTCAACTTACTCGAATTTTTTCTCCGAATAATAGATGTTCAATTCTTATTTACATCACAATTCAACAATTTGACTTACAAATTAAGCTTTTTTAAAAATATAACAATTAAAAATGTAACATACAAAATTTAGTTTTTTTATTTTCAGTTTTGAATATTTAATTTACAATTACTGATTTAAATGAACAGTCAGATATTTTTAAATATTAGGTATTTGTTCTTTTTCCTAATTAAAAAATTTCAAATTGAATGGTTTACAAATGGAACATTTTAGAATGAAACAATATTTGAAATTTAATAAAATCCTTCAATTATGAATATGTTATTTTGAAGTTATTTTAAAATTGAAAATAATTGATAAAGTTTCCATCGGGCGTTGACATTTGATTAACTAAAAAGACTTTCAAATTGGAACAGTTTAATTTTTAACGTTAAAATCTGAAAATTCTAAAATTGTGAACGAATTCCGAATGGTCTTGTAAAAAAATCATTATTAACTTTTTAATCCTGAAAGTACAGTTCAATTTTAAAAATCATTAATTAATTCATATTCACAGTTGATCAACTAAAAATATTTTTTATCCAAAATCTTCTATTTCAAACGCTTCTAATTTCTAATTAAGTCTTCAAAACTGCATTTTAAACTTATTTTAATTAAAATATACAAATAAAGCATGTCCCTCTTCAAATTCAGAAATAAATTACCAACCAAAATTTCCTCCCTTCCAACTCAATAAAAATGTTTAAACAAAATACGTGCTCTTCCAGTTTAGAAAAATTTGAAAACCAAAATTACCTCCCTTCCAACTAGATAAAAATCTTAGAAACAAAAATATGTTCCTCTTCCAATTCAAAAAAAGTTAATATCAAAATTTCCTCCCTACCAGCACGATGAAAATGTTAAAAACAAAAAAATGCCCTTTCCAATTCAGAAAAAATTAAACAGGAAATTTCGTCCCTGCTGACTCGATAAAAATCTTAAAAATAAAAAAAATTTCCTCTTGCAATTCAGAAAAAAATTAAAATACAAATTTTCTCCTTCCAAAACAATAAAACTCTTCAAACAAAAAATGACCTTCTCCAATTCAGAAAAAATTGAAATCCGAAATTTTCTCCCTTCCAACTCAATAAAACAATGTTGAAAATAAAAAAATTAGCTCCCTCCAATTTAGAAAAAATATTGCAAATCCGAAATTTTCTCCCTTCCAACTCAATAAAACAATGTTGAAAATAAAAAAATTAGCTCCCTCCAATTTAGAAAAAATATTGCAAATAAAAATTCCTCTCCTCCCACCTTTATAAAAATGCTGAAAATAAAAAATGCCCTCTTCGAAGCCAGAAATAAATCTAAATTTCCTCCCTGCAAACTCGATGAAAATCTTATAAAACAAAAAAATTCTCATTTTCAAATTCCGAAAAAATAAAAATTTTCTTCCTTACAAAACGATAAAAATCCTCCCCAAAAAAAATGTCCCTCCCCAATTCAGAAAAAATTGAAAATCGAAATTTCCTCCCTTGCAACTCAAGCAAAATATGTTAAAAATAAAAAACTACATTCAAAACTAAATTAATAACTGATTAATAATAAATAATAATAATGATTGATAATTAATAATACATTAATATTAATTAATTAAAACTGTAATTAAATTATTTTAAATTAATTATTTATTATTATTTGCAATGATAATAATAAAGTAAACTATTAATACAGAATTACATTTAAAAAAACTATTATTAATTATTATAATTAAAAATTGAATTGACTTAATTTTGGCAAAAATGGTCCTACAATAAAAAGTACTTTTATGATAAATTACTCGCCCTTTATTTGAAAATTCAAATGAAAATATTATTTATATGCTCTCTTAACATCCCAAATGTGTGCACGCACTATACCCGCAGTGGTAGGCATGACGTGCGATCCTCACGTCGCACAGTGGAAAAAATGACTTTTTGAGTTCAAAATAACGTACAGCCCACAAATATCGACCGATTTGGACAAAAAAAAATTTGAAAAGAAAACTGATAAGATTTCTAAGAGAGCTGTCGAGCCTGATTTTCAAATTATCCTTTCATTTTTTTATAAATAAACAAATATGACGAAAAAAATGGTCATTTTTCTATTTGAAGTTCCTGCTGCTCGTCAATAACAGGAAAATTGTTGAAATTGCCTACGTTTCATAGATTTAAAATTAGTTGAAAATGTTCCAATATCATATAATGAACAAACAAATTTTTATAAACAAATTATTTGTTGAAAGTATGTTTTCTACGATTTTCCATAATTTTACGATTTTTTGAGTTATATTGCAAGAAATTTTGATGGAAACAATATTATAATACAAAATTTTTTTCTTAGGATTATAATTGGTTATATTATAAACAAATTTAATAAACAAATGCATTAATCAGGCATTTTTCCACACCAAAATTCGTTCTTTCAATGTAAAATTTTTTAATTGGGAACATTATGATAATTTTAGCAAAACTCATAATTTGTTCATTAATCTCATGATTTTTTAAAACAAATTTAATAAAAAAATGCATTATTCGGGCATTTGTCGGTGTAAACATTCTTTTTTTCGATGTCAGACTTTTTAATTGGGATCTTCATAATAAATACAGCAACATTCATGATAAGTTGATGGATTTTATGATTTTTATTAACAAATTTAACAGAAAAATGCATTATTCGGGCATCTGTGGACAGAAAAATTGTTTTTTTTCTTCTCCATATCAGTCTTTTTAATTAGGAACTTAATGATAATTGCAGCAACATGTTGATTTCCACGAATCCAACAATAGTGTATCATAGACAAAAGTGGAAGGAAAAGGTCATTCTACTCGATCCTGAAGCTGCAGACTTATTAAAAGAATGTAAGTAATGAGAAACTTAAACTGAAAAGACTGACTTTGAAAAAAAAAAACAATTTTTTTCATCGACAGATGCCCGAATAATGCATTTGTTTATTAAATTTGTTTTCAAAAAAATATGAAATTTACAAACCAATTCTGAATTTTGCTGAAATTATTATAAGGTTCCCAACTGAAAGGACTGGCATTGAAAAAAACGAATTTTTCTGCCGACAAATGCCGGAATAATGCATTTGTTTATTTTTGTTTTGAAAAATCATGAAATTAATCAATAAATTATGAATTTTGCTAAAATTATCATAAAGTTCCTAATTTAAAAAAATGACATAGAAAAACGAATTTTTCTATCGAAACATGCCTGATTAATGCATTTGTTTATTAAATTTAATTATAATATTAACAACAATAATCTCAAGAAGAAATTTCTTCATCTTTATTTTGTTTTTATCCAAGTTTATTTCAATATAACTTATTAAAATGTAAAATTATGGAAAATCGTAGAAAACATTCTTTGAACAAATAATTTGTTTATACAGATTTTTCAGTTCATTATATAATATTGGAACATCTTTAACTAATGTTACTCTATGAAACTTAGACGATTTCAACAATTTTCCTGTTATTGACGAGCACCGGGAACGTCAAATAGAACAAATTTCCATTTTTTTCGTCGTATTTGTTTATTTATGAAAAAATTGAAAGTCTAATTGAAAAATCAAGCTCGACAACTCACTTAGAAATCTTATCAGCTTTTTTTTCTAATGTTTTTTGTCCAAATCGGTCGATATTTTTGGGCTGTACGTTATTTTGTACCAAAAAGTCATTTTTTTCTCACTGTGGGTCGTGCGATCCTCACGTCGCTTCGTGCGACGCATGTGTATCGCATATGAGGACGCAGCAGCGGCATCCCCTGCACTCACGCCGCGCGAGACAACACGCACGCCGTGCGACGCACATGTGTCGCATTTTGTCTATCTGGGTTACATTTCCTCCTTGGAAAGAAGCAAGACGGACGGACACCCAGACAAAAATTATACGGGTTTCTGCCCGGGGCTACGAAACCCTAAAAAAGTTTAAAATAGAATAATTCAAGGAATAAAGTAAGCCCTAAATCAGGATTAATTAAATAAGACTAACACATTTTTATCTAAAACGAATGCAAAAATATATAACTAAGTAACTATGGTTGAATAAACAGTTTTAACCTGAACTATTTTTTCTAGAGCTGATCTGCAGTTTTCTTCCAAAATCAGTTACGATTCAGTAGGAGAATATTTTCCTCAATGCTATAAATCATTTTTAACAATGCTAATTTTTAAGCTGATAATGGTACTTCACTGAGAATACAAAAATATATAACTCTAAGTAACTATGGTTGAATAAACAGTTTTAACCTGAACTATTTTTTCTAGAGCTGATCTGCAGTTCTCTTTCAAAATCAGTTACGATTAAGTAGGAGAATATTATCCTCAATGCTATAAATCATTTTTAACAATGCTCATTTTTAAGCTGAAAATAGTACTTCACTGAGAATGCAAAAATATATAACTCTAAGTAACTATGGTTGAATAAACAGTTTTAACCTGAACTATTGTTTCTAGAGCTGATCTGCAGTTTTCTTCCAAAATCAGTTACGATTAAGTAGGAGGATATTTTCCTCAATGCTATAAATAATTTTTAACAATGCTCATTTTTAAGCTGAAATGGTACTTTATTGAAAATAAAAAAAGGCAAATTTCCGATGGTTTCTCAATTTTTCCCCAATTTAGTGGCCAACCTGTTTTTAATTATTTATTTTATATATATGAAAGAAAAACCTACTTGGGTCTAATCCTTCTTGTGGATTTGACAAGACTTCTTTTGAGTAGGGATTCAAATCCCCTACAGGAATATGTCTGTGAGGCATTGAATCCATTGGTGGAGGTAGTGGTCCTCTTTCATTTTCATTATCATCAACATATTCCATGTATTCATTCTGGTCGAATGGTATATTTGATATGTGGCTTGAAGCTCGCTGAAAAAAATTGAACATGGAAATTTAGGAAATTAAATCAACTTAAAAAAAAAAATTATTTTGGAACATTTTTGGATTTTTGTTGTTGTAATTCCAGATATTTAGGACCATAAAAACGTTTCTTAGTGCCTTTCATATAATTTTAAAAAATTTCAGGAACATTTCGATTAAAAATTGCTGCAAAGTAGTTTGGGCGCGTTGCCCCATCTTACATAATTTATACTGAATAAATTTTTGTCGTAAATTTATTCAGGGGCTATCAAAAAAAAAACATAAAACGGTTTGGTTGGAGGGGGGTTTGGTAAAATCTTACTCTTTCTTGTGAATTAATAAAGCAGTTTAACTTTAAATAAAGAAGTTGAATTTTGAACCAAAAAATATGAAATTTCTATCAAAAGAAATAAATTGTTAAATAAATAAATAAGAATTTTCAATTAATAAAATTTTGTTCGTCAACAAAGAGAAAAAATTTCATCCGCAATGTTAAATTTTCCATCCAAAAAGAAGAGCTATCTACAAAACATTCGAATTTTCAACCAAATAATTGAATTATCAACCAATAAGATTAATTTTGAACCAAAAAGATTAATTTTTACTGAAAAATACAAATTCTGAACAAAATACTTCATTTTTTAACCAAATAGTTAAATTTTCAACCAGGAAGATTACTTTTCTACCCAAAAGGACGAATTTTCAAGAAAATACTTGAATCCTCAAACAAAACACATTAATTTTCAACCAAACAGTTGTATTTTTAACAAACAAATAAAATTTATTTTCCACCCAAAAAGATGAATTTTCAACAAAATTCATCTATTTTCAACCAAACAGTTAAATTTTCAAAAAAGGGGATTAATTTTCTACCAAAAAGCCGAACTTTGAACAAAATGCAAGTATTTTCAATCAAATGCTTAAATTTTCAATTATAAGGATTAATTTTATACTGAAGAAGTAGAATTTTTATCAAAATACATGAATTTTCAACTCAAAATAGAATAATTCAATTTTCAGTTTAAAAAATTAATTTTTAACAAAGAAAAAAACGAATTAACAACAAAAGTGTTAAATTTTCAAAAAAAAAAATGAATTTTTTAATAAAATCATGAATTCTCAACAAAATACATAAATTTTTAACCAAATAGTTGAATAACTAAATATATCTTTAAATAATAATTATTAACTAATAATAGTTGAAAAACCTAAACAAGATAAATTTTTACCCAGAATGGAAGTAACATTTTCATTTAAAATAGTATATTGTGCTACAAGTTGAAAAAGCGAGAGATTTAAAACGAGTGTGAAGTTAGCTACCCGAGCGGAGCGAGGGTGGCTATCACTCGAGTTTTAAATCGTCGCTTTTTCAATGTGTGGGACACGATACTTTTTCTATAATTTGTTAAAAAGTGCTAGTTTTTGTTTACCTGTTTTTTGTGTAAAAAGAAGGCGATTTTTTGTCGATTGACGCAACAATGACAATGGCAATTATCAAAACCATGGCAATAATATGGCAGTAATAATAAGCTTGTTCTCACAATTGAATAGTTGGCCCATAAAGTTGAGGGCTTCAAAACTTCCGGTTTTTCGTGAAAAAAACCAAGCACAGTATTTTCGGAGAAACTGACGGTGTTTTTTTGCTTTTGCCAAGTGACAAAAGTACATACAAAATACACAACTCGAGACTTTTCAGGAAATTGCTTTTAGGTTAGGGACGACAGTCGGAAAATAGAATGAAGTTGGCTGCGCACGATGCACGAGTCCACCCGAGGCAGCACGAACCCACCCGAAATAACATTTACTTTTTCCACTGTGCCTCACTTTTATCACTGTCCATTTACTTTTTCCACTGCATCTGTCCACTTTTGTCACTGTTGCCCGGAAAGGTCGGCACTGCGCATGCGCCACGTCATCGAGCAAAAATCGGTAACTTTTTACACCAAAAACAGGTGGAAAAACTGGCACTTTTTCGCGAATTATAGAAAAAATAAATTTTTTATTTAAAAAAACGAATTTTCTATGAAACAGTCGAATTTTCTACCAAATATTTAAAGTTTCTACCAACTTTTTGGGTTTTCAAGTCAGAAAAACAAAATTTTCAAAATACATTCGAATTTTCAACAAAAAAATTAATTTTCAACCAAATAGATAAATTTTCTATCAAAGAGATGAATTTTCAATTAAAATTATGAATTTTTAACAACAAAAAAATGAATTTTGAAAAATTTAGTTCAATTTTCAACCAATGAGTTGAATTTTCAACCTAACAAGATGAATTTTCCACCGAAAATGTAATAGTTGATATTTCACCAAAAAATATTTTAATTTTACTTTAGAAACAGTCGAATTTAACTAAAAACGACGAATTTTCAACCAAATAGTTAGATTTTTATTCATAACTAATTCTCTACCAAAGAAGTCGAATTTTTACTAGAATACCTCAAATTTCAACTATAAAGAATAAATTTTCAACCAAAAATGGAATTATGAAATTTTCAATTAAAGAACATTTTTTTAAAAAGAAAAAAAACGAATTATAAACAAAATAGTTAAATTGTCAACTAAATAAATGATTCTTGGATTGAAATGATGATTCTTCAAATAAAATTTTTTTTAAACAAAGTAGTTCAACTTTTGACCTAATTATTGAAATTTTGACCCACAAATACAAATTTTCTACAAAAAAGTCGAATATTGAACCCAAAAATGTGAATTTTCAACAAACAAGTTAATTTTCAACCGAAGCAAATTATAATTTACATATTTGTTATGATTAACTACTTTAATATGAATCAATTTAATTATGGTTCTCATAATATTATTTCTTGATACATAAAACGTCAACTTATGAAAGTTTTAGCTGTTATTTTAATAAAATAATTGAGTTCCTTTCAATATTTGAACTATTTTTTTTATTCTGTACTCAAACTCAATATTCAAATAGGTCAATCAATATATCAATATTCAATTAGGATGATTGGAAAAGTTACAGTTGAGAACAAGAAAAAAATTATAAAAACGCGAAAAAAATTAAATTGTTCTAAACGGAGAAAAGTAAGTAAAAAATATAGTATTTATGTTAATTATTTACTTGAATGACTTTTCCAAATTTATCAGTAAATGGTTTAAAACCTTTTGCAAAATCTTCTTTCTAGTTCAAAAGTAAAATATCAGTCGGGGGAGACCAAAAGCCATTTGTATTTTGTCCAAAGAAGACAAAAATGATCAACATTTTGTTTTTTTAATAATTGATTTTTTTTCATGTTTTCTATTTTTTAACGGAACTGTATTAGGAATGGCAATGCAATAAATGTATTAAATTTCTTGAAAAATGTAGATTCATTATTGATTTCATAAAATAATGATAAATTAAAGTTTAATCATTAGGAAATTAAGTTTTCAATAATTTCTAGTTTTTATTTAGAAACGAAATTGGAAAAAATCGACTTAAAAAGACTCAAACTGAGTAAAAATATTGAGAAAAAAGATATTTATATAACAAACAAAAAAAAGAAGAAAAAGGAAAGAAACCAAACCACCTCACTCCCTTTATTTTTATTTTTTTTTCAAAAATAAATTTCGTAACCACAATGAGAGAATTCACAAAATATTTGCAGTTATTGTTTCTGTAGAATAATAAATTTCATAACGAAAGGCGATATATCTTCTTATTAATTTTGCAAAAAAATATTATTAAACTTTTATTAGGATTTCAAAAAAAAATTATTAATTTTTTGTAATGGAACATATTCTGTTATGTTTAGAAAAGCAGATCGAGATAAAAAACCTTGAAAAATAAGAAGGAATTTATTACTTTGAGAAAGAAATATGAATCGATTGAAGATTTTATTAATGCCATATATGCGTTAATACTTTTTAATTAACTGTTTTAATAAATTTGTTTAATTGTTAAATAATTTTAATACTTGACAGTTGATAATTTGGAAATATTATAACGCTACAAAATAAACATTTCCATAATTAATATTAAAATTATAATATGTTAAACAAATCTGGTGTCTTTAATCAATTATAAATGTTTATAAAAACCTTTTTTGTTTTAATTTAAAAAAAATTGCGAATATTTTCCTGATGATATTCGTAATCAGCACTTCAAAATATATAATAAGTGGTTTAAACAGAACGTGAATATATTCATATTCTCAACGTGATTTTTCCAGATCTTTTATTTTTTGTATTTTTGAGCAAATACAAAACTTTTTGGGTCTCTCTCGACTGATATTTTACTTGAACTGCACAATCTGGATAAAAAATGAAAAGAAATTAAAAACTGTATTTCAATTTTTTGTTTGAAATCTTCAAAAATCTACATTTTGTTTCAAATGTTTTGAAATCTTTACAAGATTTTAATTATTTTTGAATCTTTTCAAAACTTCTACATAAATATCTCTTAAACTTACTCGATTTTTTTTCTAAAATTTTTCAAATCTTGCATAGGAAATTTTCCCATGAATCTTAAGAAAAATTGTTATCTCCTTGAAACATTTCAAAATTCTTAGAATTTTTTTTTTCGAAATCTTCACAAATCTACATTTTGTTACAAATTTTATGCAATCTTTCTTAAATTAAATTTTTTTTTTAAAGACCAATTTTAAACGAAATAGTTTAATCTTCAGCCAAAAAAATGATTATTCAACTAGTTTAATTTTTAATAAATAAAGACGAAATTTTTACCAATAAAGACCAATTTTCTAAAAAATTGTTTAACTTTTTAACACGAAAATATAAATTTTTAACAAAAACGTTCATTTTAAACCTAACAGTTGAATTTTCAAGCAAGAAACATGAATTCTAAATGAAAAATATAAAAATCGATATTTCAACTAAAAAAAAAATTTCATTTAATTAAAATAAATAAAAAAGTTGAATTCATCCAAAATGCGAATTTTGAACAAAATAGCCCCATTTTTAATCAAACATTTGAATTATCAATTCAAAAATATGAACTTCCAACAAACACAAAATAATTTTCAACCAAATAATTGAATTTTCTACTAAAAAGATGATTTTTCTAACAAGAACATTAATTTTCTACCAAAAAATACGAATTTTTTACAAAATACATGGATTTTCAATTTAAAAAGATCCATTTTCTACACACACACACAACAACGAATTTTCAATAAAATAGTTAAATTTTCAACAAAAAAATAAATTTTTAACAAATTACAGTAGAATTGAACCAGAAAAGATTAATTTCCAACAAAATAGATGAATCTTTAACCAAAAAAATTAATATTCAACCAAACAATTGCATTTTTAACCGAAAAGGTGAAATTTCTACCAAGAAGACAATTTTCAAACAGTTTTTTCGATATTTTTGGATATATTTTCAAATTTTCTTGAAAAATTAATTTTTCAAAATATAAAATCATTTATAATTTTCCAAGAAATCTTGAGAAAATTCTTTTCTTGAAACCAATCAAAATTTAAAAACGCTTCAATTTTTTTTCGAAATTTTCAAAAACTTCAATTTTTTGCAATATTTTCGAATTGAATTTCTTTTCATCTTTTTAAAACTTTCTAAATATCTTAAACATTTTTTACAATTTTTCCTAAAATTTTTGAACAATTTCGCATAAGAATCGAAAACTTTTTAATATTTTTTAAAATGATGGTGTTTCTCTACAATTAAAAAAATTAAAAATGATTTTTTACTATGCAAAATTAATTTTAAGAGAATATTTTTAAATATTTTAAGAGATTTCCAAAATTGTCAGCAAACAATCAAGAAGATTTTAAGGCAATTTTTCTAATTATAATTAGAAAAATTGCCTT
>CAKNYM010045382.1:0-36395 GCA_932195095.1 Andricus curvator
TTTTTTGTTTAAAATTTAACTATTCAATTGAAGATTCATAATTTTATTTGAAAATTCATCACTTTGGTTGAAAAGTTTAACTATTTCATTTTTGTGTGAAAAATTGATATTTTCTCAAGTATTTTTGTTGAAAATTCATTTATTTTGAAATGTTTTGTTCTGTTGTATTAAAGAATGTTCAGAGTGAACGTAATTAATTAAAATAAATGTTTGCGTTTTACGGCAAATATGAATATGTTATTTTTAGTTGACCGGGAAAAATGAAAAACTTGACCGGGAGAAACCGGGAAATAACCGGGAATTTGAAATTGTCCGCCGAATCGCCACCCTGAAAATGTATGTGCTTGGGGAAGGAAAACCAGTTGTTGTGATGATTCCTGCATGTATATAATATAATTTTGAACTATTGAACCTGTAAATATCAGAATTTTTAATGTTTAAATTTAAAAATAGTTCAATCTGTAACAGTTTTTAAATAGTTCAATCTACAAGTCCATTTCTGACAATTATCGTGTTTATCGCTGTATATGTTTTTTTTTTAAATTATCAAATGTGTAAATTAATTTTTTATGATAAATCATCAGTTTAGAATCAATGAAATTAATCTTCAGATCACAAAATAGACTTTTAGAGTAAAAGGTAAATTAATTCTTTGATTTTACTCTTTACAAATGAATTATTAATTTTAAATTCAAAAGAAGGAAGACTTTTCTTCACAAATGTCAATTCTGAATAATTCATAATATTTTTTGTACTTTAAAATTATTTAACAATAATTATAATAATAATATTATAATAATTATGTTGTAAAAAATTGATTTGCATATTTTATCATTTCAAATAAGCGCGCGATCAACATGCAGTGAGGCTGCTGGTGCGACGCATGCGCATTAAGACTTTAAAAAAATTCGTTTCTCTACAGTCAAATTGGTTATCTATTCTTATATTTTATGTTAAAATTATAAAACAAAGGAAATTTTGTTTTTGCAACGACCCTACATCACTTCTAATAATGTATATTTTTACTTTTGAAAAGTGACATGTCGAAAAGTTTCTTGCATATGAATAAGCCTTTATGTTTACAAGCTTGTTACATAACCTGCAAATTACATCTATCAAGTCATTATTTCTATTTTAATTACGGTAACATTTTGTACCTTCATTGTCTTCATGAAGTTATGTCCATCACAGTTTGATTATATGTGTGCTTTCAGGTAAAAATTGTATTATTAATTAAACAAAATGTCGAAGTGGGCAAAGCAAAAAATAGGTTCTTTAGAAATAGGCTCATTGACAATTGGGATCCTTTAGAACTCCAACTGAGGTATCATTTAGAGCTCATTTATTGTTTTGGATTCCTTTTCAGCAAGTGGGGTTCATTTTTGTTGCAGCTCCTTTGGAACCAAAAATGGGTTCTAATGGAAACCCCAGTTTTTTCTGTGATAAATGTCAAAATAGTAAGCTTTCTCCGAAGTTTTTGACTTCTTTTTAAAAGTATTTTTAGACTTTACGTTTTAGTTTTTTTTTTAAATTAAACTAATTTTTCCATTTTTTAAATTATGCAGTTAAGGTAAACATCGCAGTAATTGTGACCTCATTCCTAGTAAACGTGATGGCAACTTCCTTGCTTTTTATGTGTGTAAATTCGTGAAGAGTAATATATAGTCTCCAAATATCCTATTCGTCTGAATTCAGCGAAAATTTTTTAGGGGACGTTATTCATTTAAGAGTGTCAATACGAATTAATTTCAGTGTCGGCCAATTCATTTTAATCCACGAGATTTTAAATCAAGCTCCGATTCACCAGAATTCGCCAGCGCGAATACATTTAAAAACTGGCCTATTCAATATCGAATTCTTAAGGTATAACTAACACGCAGGGGCGTATATAGGATCTGTTGTAAATATATCTTAATGATTCCCTTAGCTCAGTGCATGCAATTTTTATTAATTTTTTTCGAAATGACCTTGACCACGAATTAAGGCAAATTGACACACATTCAATTCGCGCGGGCTCAGTTCGTTTCAACGAATCAGAAAGCAGAATTCGCGTGAATTTAAACATGTTAATTCGCCACAATCCTCGCGAATTAGTTTCTTTTTGCTGGGATAGTAAACTTCAATTATCTTATTTGAAAAATTCGAGTATGGGCTTTGGGGAGGGTGGGGCGCCGTGGCCCCCCCCCCCCCCCTGGATCCGCGCATATACATATTTGACGTGTATAAGGACAGTAATAAATTATAAAGAGGATCGTTAACGGTAACTAAATCGGACATGGAGTTTGCGCAATAACAGTCTGCGACTGAAGCACACATACGAATTTATGGTGGGTTGTGCTAGCGACGTGAATTATTAGCTCTGGGGCTTCTAGAAGGAGAAGGGGGTGACGGGCGTGGCTTATGGGATAACACGGGGATGGCAGGCGTGGCTCACCCTTCGTTGGTTCAAGTGGGATCGTCACGCAAGTTGAATAATTGATTTGCAATGGTTTCTAACTTCCTCTAGCCTCTAGCCATCTCTTTTTATTATCCACTATCGTGATTTTAAGTTTGCTGCTTCGTGCATCGCTTACGCAATTATGGATATACATTAGGTTGTCCAAAAATGCATTGCAAAATTTTTGATACTCTGGAGGGCAAGGCTTCCCCCGTTTTGTGAGGTTCCCGGATAGAGAAATTTCATGTTTGTTTTTTCAATTGGTCAATATTAAGACGTGTCCCCGGACTTTTGAAACTAACATGGGATTTTTAGTGGGAAAAGCTTAGTTTTCGGAAAAATGGGGGAAGCAACTACTTTTGTCATTATCTTGTTGAAAATTTAATTTCAGTCCCTGCTTAAGAAATGTTCGAGGAATAATTTCCACTCTATAACTTTTAAATACGGCGCCCCAACCCCTTTGTACTGTGCCCAGAAAATGCCCCGAAAGATGCAAGGTAGCAATTTGATGTGAAATTTATTTTTAAAAAAGGTTTTTTTTTGTAATTATCTCAACATGCATTTTTTGTATTCTATGAGTGACAAGTTTGCTAGTATTTCTAAACTAATTTTAAACTGGTTAAACTATTATTATTATTTTTTAATTTTTAATTTTCCCCTTAAATCATAATAAGTTAGTATTTATTGGGATTAATGACATAGCAAATGAATGCTGAGAATAATATTTTTCCTTAAAAGCATTTTTCAATTGTTCAAACAATTCCTTTCTAATAAACGACATACTGTAAGAGAATTAAAGAAACTAGAATTTTCTCCACCTTTCCTATAAAAAGTCACAAGTGAATGATTAATAAGAATTTAATAAACAATTTAATAATGTCTTAAACAAGAAATATATAACTTCTAGCATTCATTGAGTGTGCAAATAATTCCAGAAAATACGAGATTTTCATGATTTGGTACGAAAACAAAAATGAAAACAAATAGGAATTGTTCAAATAATTGAAAAATAGCTTAATAAAATATTATTCTCAACATTCACTTCCTGCGTCATTATTTCCAAAAAATACTGCCTTTTATGATTTACAGGGCAACTAAAATTTCTTATTTTATGATAATTGTTTAATTCATTTAAAATTTATTTAAAAATACCTGCAAACTTGTTAGTCATCGAATAAAGAAAGCCCATGTTTTTTTTCGTACGTGATGAAATTTCAAAGTTCCGTCGATACAAATGTTAGATGCTCATCAAAAATGACATTTTATATCATTATCAAAAGTTTTAAAATGGTCTAAAACGCGAAAAAACGAAATAATACACGAAGAAAAATTGTAATAGATTTGAATTATTTATTTAAAGATTATTTTATTCATATTGCAGCTTTTGAAAAGACCTATAATTTTTCTCTCAGCCAGAATATCAAGTCTTATGAAAAAAGACTTGATATTTTGGGTTTATTTGTTCGAAAATACTACGAAAAAAATCAAAAACACAAATGTTGAGCTAAACGACGTGACATACGAGAAAAAGTCTTCAAGAGCAATCATAGCTTTCAAAAATACCTACAAAATTTGTTTCAACTATTTTTTGATAGTACTTTTAATTTTGGTTTTATTTACTATAAATACTATGGGAAAATCCAAAATTCAAATTTGAAACCAACCCAGTGGGCAAAAAAACATGAACATCCCAAGAACGTCCTTGGGACGTTCCTAAGACGTCCTATGTCAGCCCAATCAACGTCTCTAAGACGTCCAATGTCCTAAAGATGTCTTAAAGACACAGGACGTTTTCAAGAGATCTTTTGTACTGACATTAGACGTCTCAAGAGCATCCCTAGGATGTTCAAAAGACATGTTCCAAAAGACGTCTTAAGGATGCCCTGAAGACGTCTCTAGGACATCCTAAATTTTTTTGCGTACTGGGAAACGACGCAAAATATGAAAAAGTCTTGAAGAGCAACTATAGCTTTCAAAAGTGCTACAAAATTTATTCAAACCATTTTTGGATAGGACTTGTCATTTTGGTTTCATTTATCGAAAATACTATGAAAAAACGTCGAAAATTCAAATTTGGGCCAAGTGACGGAAAATATGGGGAAAAATTTTTGGAGGAATTTCAGCGTTTGAAAATTCCTACAACATTTATTTGATCCATTTTTCACAGAACTCCTCGTTTTTAATTTATTTAGCGAAATTTATATGTGAAAATCGATCATTCCAATATTACGGCAAAAGACGCGAGATACTTAAAAAATCTAAAAGAAGACTTTTAGGATATTTTGTATTATCCATCAAAAATAATATGAAAACAAAAATCCTATTTTTAGCATAAAAACGCGACATAGAGAAGAATGTCTGAAGAAAGGATTGTAATAATTTTTTATTGTAATGTAATTCATAAAATAAATATACATTTACAGATGTTTGTCAAAAATCGAGCGCGTATAGCGCGAGTGTCATGATGAGCTAATGTGTACCTTAAAGCCTCAGAGCTTTGAGCAACTTAATCTTTAACTATATACTTAATTACGTAGAAAATTCAGAATACGAAGACGCATATAAATACTGCGATCTAAGAGATGTTTTCGATGAAGTTCCATTCAAGCATTCCAAGTGCAAAGAATAAATATCCGACCAGAGCAAGCTCTAAAATATGCCTTAGCACGAAGCGCGAGATTCGACAGACGCGCGCCCTATAGACGCGTTCAAACTTGCGAAATTTATAGCTATATATTTTTATGACAAAGGCCCGATTTCAGTATTAAGATCTTGAGTAGTACAAGCTATGATGTTAGAGATATCCTGAAAATTCAACCATTTTTCAGCAACGAACGTGCAAAGTCCCGCATTTTAGAGGAGTTCATTTGTACGTTCGTGTCATGAGATCCATGCGATTAATAAAGTGCAGATAATATTTAGGAAAATAAGCATCTTTAAAGCAGAAAAACAAAAGTTACGTTGGAATTATGTTACCGTAATGAGAAAATTTCATTCCATACTATCGGTACTAGCAGAGCTATACATATATGTTTTTGTAGGTAATGTTTAGAAAAACGAGTAGTTACAATTTCATCAACGGTAATCGTATAAAAATTCAACCACACGTGATTGCAAATTCAACCAGATATTTCTAACCGTGATAGGGCGGCTAGTATGACGGAAATTTCCGTAATCCGAACGAGCTGGAAATGGGTTCGGTGTACGGAAACTTCTGTAATACTAGACACTAGACAGTACGATAATTGATAGGTCTTGCGCATTTTTAGTAAAAGTAGGTAAATAAATGGCATAATATATATTTTTTTAAATCTCTTCCGGTTCACTTCACTATTACTTGCTTATCCATCAAAACCATTATAATACACATCGATTTTTAGTAAAAATGTAACAACTACTTTTTTGGGATCCTCTCCAATTTTTATGAGGTTTCCAATAAGCTCATAATTAATTCAAGTACTATTTTAAAGCTTTATTCACATGTATTTAATACGTTGAAATCCGGAAAAACTGTTTTCTTATACAACCAATTTTGATATGCCTCCACAATTTTGAGGTGTAAGCTTGAAGAAGACCCACACAGAAGGGACAAAACGTTGTTATAACGGTGTATATGGTGAATATAACAATGAGTTTCAATCGATCATAAGACCGAAGTAAAGAACATATGTTCCTTTTAAGGATCTAATATATTAGCAGATAAAAGAGAAAATAATGTTGAATGCTACTGAAAGTGATTCAAAATTTACAATACACTGAATCTGAAAGTCTTGTAACTAACAATTGGAGATATAGGTAGAAGAAAGGGGAAATATATTTATAGAAAGTAAGTCAGTAAATGAGGAAGAGACAATAGGGAGTTTTTAGAACCGTTTCAACTGTAGTGGTGTTGGTAAATGGTATGTATAAAGCACAAGCAGCCAACGTCTGGATCTGACAGCCCATTACCACTTGTACGGTGCACATTGCACAACCAGGGTTGGTTTCGTAACCAGACGAAAGGAGGAAGAAGTTATTGTCGCCCCTTTTTGAATTTCTTATTCTAAAAAAATCATTGAGTTTGATGATACAATCTTGTAAAAATGATATGTTGAGGTCAGGTTTTATTGCGCCTCTCAATTGAAATTAGTGTCTCGTTTATGATTGATGTAATTAAAGTTCGCAACGTCTATAAACAAACAGATTTTTTAATTACGTTAATTAATTTTTTGTTGTTCAGTTATCGTAAAAATAATTTTATATGTAATTTTAGTTCATAGTAACTCATTATAACGTCATATTTGTTATTTTAATGAAATAAGCTGTATTTAATATTAAGAAAAAATGATAACTTTCCATTAAACACTCGGTTCTCGGATTTTCTTCTATTAATTATACTTCTATTGAATGTCAGGCAACATCAAAAAAAGATTAATCTAATATCATTATCGCAAGACTCCGTTTTATCCACCGTTATACTCTAAATCGTATACCGTAAACAGATGATTTTAATTCTATTCCAGTTAATCAATCAATTGGCGGCTGTAAATGGTTATATTCTTGCGAAGATATCTGTGTGCGGTTTCCTATAAACCCATAAAATTTCATTAGCAACGATTTCAACAAGTGTGAAGTTAGCTGTCCGAATGAAGTGAGGCGACGACAGATATCATACGAGTTGAAATCGTTTCTTCTCCCCATGTCACGCATACTATTTTTCATCATACCTCAATCGATATATGATGAACATTTGTATGCATGACTCGGGCCAAGGCAATGGTTTCACGAGTGTGAAGTTAGTGACCCTCGTCACGCAATATACTATTTCATAACACGCACATCGAAAGTTCGACCTTCGTTGCCTCTTGAGCGGTTCGAAAGTCGTGTTTTCAACCCTACAATAGAAAGTTGAAACAGGCGACTGCGAATCACTCAAAAGTCTCGTGTGATTGCTGCCCTCGCTTTGCTAGAGCAGCAAACTTCACACTCGTTAGAAATCGCCGCCTTTCGACCCTAGCTATGTAATATATTATGTTATATCATCCAGTGGTGTAGTCAAGGCCTGGCGGGGCCTGGCGCCGCCAGGGTACTTTTTTCGAAGGCCTGGCGGCGCCAGGCCACTTTCTTGTCCCACGGAAAATTTTTCCAGTTATGGGCCATCCATAAACTATGTTACCAATTTTGGTCTTTTTTTATTTCCCCCAAAAGTAACGTAGCTGTTGGCTAAAGACGGATTTTACGTTTATAAATTCTTTTAAATACAATTAATGTAGATAACATATATCGTTCAATACAAAAGACTTGAAATTCCTAAATTTCAAGCCGAAATATATTGCATTTTTAACAAAATAGTTGATTTTTCAACCAAAAAAGGTTTTCTACCCACAGAGATGAATTTTCAACAAAAAAGACGAATTAAAAAAAAAAAATTAATTTTGAACCAAACAGTTACATTAACAAACAAATAGATTAACTTTTCAGTAAAAGCGACAATTTTTCCAAAAAATAGTCAAAGTATTAACCAAATAATAACATTTTCAAGACAAAAAGACGAATGATTTCGAAGACAGTTGAATTGAAAAAAAGTTACTTTTCGACCAAGAAAGATAAATTTTCAACCAAGAAGGATGTTTTTTCTACCATAAAATACGAGTTTTTAACCTAAAAGGATAAAATTTTAACAACATAGTTGAATTTTCATCCAAAAATAATAACTTTAAAAAATAATTAAATGTTCCAAAAATAATTAGATGTTTAACAAACTAGTTGAATTTCTAACCAAATTGTTGAATTTCCAGCATACAAAGATACATTTTCAATCAAATAGTTGAATTTTCGCACAAAATAGATTACAATTCAAACAAATATTTGAATTTTCAAGACAAACAGAAAAATTTTGTAGAAGACCGTTGAATTTTTATTTAAAAAAAAAAATCATTTTCAACCAAGAAAGATGAATTTTCAACAAAAAAGATGATTTTCAATCAAGAAAGATGAATTTTCTACAAGATAGTTAAATTCTGAATCAAAAAATTAAACTTTCAACAAACAAGAATAATTTTCTACCCAAAAAGACGACTTTTTAACGAAATATATGAATTTTCTGCCAAATAATTAAATTTTTAACTAAAAAGTTGAATTTTCAACAAACAAGATTAATTTTCTACCCAAAAAGACGAGTTTTCAACAAAATACATTAATTTTCTAAAAAACAGTTGAATTTTCAAATTATAAAATATACAGGATAAAGTTTCAACTAAAAATGGAATAGTTAATTTTTCAGATGAAAACTCTGATAAAAAAAAATTTGAACAAAAAAAAACGAATTATCAACAAAATTGTTAAATTTTCAACCAAAAAGACGACTTTTTAACGAAATATATTAATTTTCTACCAAATAATTAAATTTTCAACTAAAAAGTTGAATTTTCAACAAACAAGATTAATTTTCTACCCAAAAAGTCGAGTTTTCAACAAAATACATTGATTTTCTAAAAAACAGTTGAATTTTCAAATTATGCAATATACAGGATGAAGTTTCAACCAAAAATGGAATAGTTAAATTCTCAGATGAAAACTCTGATAAAAAAAAAAACTTTGAACAAAAAAAACGAATTATCAACAAAATTGTTAAATTTTCAATCAAAAAGACGAATCTTCTACTAAAAAACATGAATTTTTAACAAAGTAGTCGAATTTTTGATAAAAAAGATGACATTTTGACATTTTCAACAAAATAATTAAATTTTTCAACCAAATAATAGAGCTTTTAACCAAACCAGATAAATTACGAACCAAAAATATAATAGTAGCCTTTTTAATAAAAAAATAACTTTTACCTAAAAATATAGTTGGATTTTCTTATTGGGTTAAAGTTTTTAGTTTGATCTAAGTTCGTAACGTTATTTCCACTTATGACCCCCCCCGCTTGTGGCGACCTGAGGGGGGGGGGGGGCCGGTCTTGTCAAAGTGGAAACTTAGTTTATAGAAAGTACCGCCAGGCCACTTTTTCTTTTAGGACTACACCACTGCAGTGGGACTCCGATGCTGTTTCACAGTCGAAAGTCGAACGAATCTCTCTTTCTATCTTCACACGTTAGAAAAAGAGGTCCGTTCGATTTTCGACTTTCGACATGGTATCGGAGTCCCACTGCTGATATCATCTCTATCGAAAATTCGACCGCTGAATGCCTGTATTAGGCTATTTCACAATCACTACTTGATCAGAGAACAGTGACTTATTGTCTGTTGTATCCGCGAATACTGCGTGTATGCAAAATGCATATTGATGCCCTAACAGCATGATGGAGCGTTCCTGCACTGAAAAAACTGAGGGATCAGTGATGTTGCGGCTCATGTAAAACTTGGGATCATTCAGAACTTAGGCTCTAAAGGAACTCTTATTGAGGGTTCCTTTTTAGTTCTTTCATATCCGATAGATGGCCATCGGCGGGTGCCGACGTTTTCAACTGCGCATGTGTCGAGAAGCGCGGGCCTTTTTGAAATCAATAAATAATATGAATAGTCATACAGATAAATATTAACAAACGTTTTTTATTTTTTATTTTTAACAAATTAAATTGAATTATAGAAATACCTAGCTTCTTGAAAAAATTTAATATTAACCTAATATTGCAAGTGTATATTATATCATTTTAAATAGTCCCGCGCTTCTTGTGCATGCACAGTGGAAAACATCGGATTTTCAACATAACATTAAAAACTGTCACACTTCATCTGCGATATCTTCCTTTCAAGAATTTTTAATGTCTATGATTTTAGTTTCTTCATTAAATTTTTCCCAGTGCAATATTATTTAATTCGAATTATACAGCAAAATGTGCATCATTAACTTGTAAAATCTTTTAAGTGAGTCAAGGCAGAAGTGACAAAAAGGCTCTATTAGAACCATTTGAATACATACTTTGGGTTCATTTAGAAACCATTTATCATTTTGGGTTCCTTTTCAGCAAGAGAGGTTCCTTTTTGTTGCAGCTCCATTAGAACCAAAAATTGGTTCTAATAGAAACCCCAGTTTTTTCTGTGTGCGAAACGTCCCTGGAACGTTTCAGGCACGTTCCCGGGACGTGTAAAATGTTTGCCCCTTTGGAACGTTCCAAAGAGGACTCGCCGTTATTGTTTATTGTTTGAAAAAAAAAACAATAACGGTAAGTTCCCTTCAGTTGTCAGTGGAAAGTTCGAATATAACGTTCCCAAAGCTCATCATTTTATACGTTCCAGGGACGCTCCTTGCCTTTAGGGTATCCTCATGAAAATAATGATTAATGCAATTTTAAAATAAAATTTGATAGGTTATCAGTTGTTGAATTTTTTCTCAGAAAGAGGAAAGATCTTCTTTTTTTTAGTTATACGTGCTATTTTAATATATTCTACAAGATTTAAATATTTAATTGTGTTTAAATTTTCTTTTCAAACATATAAGCCGCATTACTCTATACCAATACACCCATATACACAATACTATTTTCCAACCGAGCAAGTCACGCCTACCCCGAAAGAGAAATGGCTTAATGGTATAATTATCTCACACATTTTTTCTTATAAAAACGAAAAATTACAAGTTCGAGTTTTTGTGACAATGTTTGTTAAATGTGTTATTATTATTTGAAAAAAATTTAATCGTTGTGCTTCTGTAGAGATTAACTCATTATATACAACACTCCGTCAGAAACATTAAAACAAGAATAGCCCGACCAGAGTCCGACTTGAACCCGCCTAGGAATTTTGACATAAAAATGTCCTATACAGAGGATTAAGATTTTTTGAAATAGCTCGACTAGTCCCCTACCAGCCCCCGACTAGAAATGTTCGCCAAAAAGAACCCGACTAGCGACCGACCAGACCCCGACTAGGGACATTGCCTAAGAAATTTCTCCGACTAGCCTCCGACTAGTGCCCGACATTTAATAAGGCCAAGTGCGGCTATTTCTACATGGGCACGTCTATTGTTGGCAGAAATTGCCTTAATATGATCTTAGTATGAAGCCACCTGAATTTAATCAGACTGTGACAAAGAACAAAGTTATGCCAGAGTTTGATCATAAATTTTGGAAATACTGGAAGAAATTCCAAATATTTTTTATTAAAGTTTCGTATTAGTCCCTGAAGTCAGATTCAAGTTAAAGTTAAAGACAGGTTTCTCCAGCCAAGAAGTTTATTTCTAATATAAAATCGAAAGTGAAAAAATGACTAAAATCGTTTGAAGAAGTGTGTTTTGATTCTAATGGAGCTTAGTAATTGACAAACAAATAAGTTAACAAAGATACGTTCAGTGAATACATTTAAATAATTAATTATTTAAATATTTGTGTGCACAATTTTTTCCAATAGATTTGTAATCATTATTCAATAAATTAATAATATTTCTCATATTAGGAGCATTTTTCAATTTTGCAAACAGGTCTTTTATTTACAGTTTTTCAATTTTGAAAAAATATAAATGAAACAGATTATCGTCTCAGGTTATTTCATATGGAAATATATGTAAGTCTTCTTTTTTTCTATAAATTTTTTTATATTTGGAACATTTTAAAAATTCCTGTCATGTAATTTTTTCTGACTTTCTATATTTAGTCGCCATAGCAAATTCCTGTTTTATGTGATCCCCCATTTCAATCCTCGACTCTTTACCAACCTCCCTGGACCTCCATTTCTCCCGCCCACCCTGAGGTGATCAATACTACGAGATCCTGCACAAGACAGGTGGGGCGAGTTTGATGTTATTTGCCACAAAGAAAACCAGACGATCTTTGTATTAAAAACTCGATCCCCTGAGTTTATATATATTCAGCGTGATTTATAATAATTGAAGTAGAAAGGTTGATTGTCTATCTTGGCTCTTGCGATTTTAGGTGTATTGTTTTATTTCTCTTATTTACATAAAAAAAAGTTGACTGTCTTAAAGAATTTTTGGGTTAAATTAGGAAAACCGTTCGAATATGAAGGCACCATGGATCCAACAAAATTTCCTTGACAAAAAATGTGAAAAATTAATATTCCAAAGATGTGTAAACTTGATATTTTATCATTTATAAAAGGCATTTCTTTGCGTGAGCAATGAGAATAGCTGCAGTGCTATTCACATTCACATAACATTCATTCATCAACATGACATTCACATAAAAATTTCGCAATTTCGGACCGAAAAAAAATGTTTGAATCTCAAAATTCCTTTGGGAATAGTTAGTATAGTTCATCCTGAAAATTTGAGCCCGATAAAAAGTAAATAATCCAGCAATCGCAGGCGTGTTGAAGTGTTAAACATCACACGGAGAAAAATGGATATTAGGATTCAAAATTTGGATTTTTAACTGTAGGAAAACGATTTAGATATTACGCTAGAATATTTTCATGTTAACATTTAATGTATAGAATTCCTGAAAATAAGACAAGAATCCAATTATCAAATTTGATAAGAGTGCTGTATGAGCATCGAAACGTTGGCAAATATTAGAAATGCTTTCATATTGTGATTTGATAATAATAAAAATAAAAAAGACGAAAGAAATAAAAAAGAGAATAAGGAAGGGGATTTGGTTGGTTGCCTTCTCATTCTTCTTTCCTCTTTTTTATTTTTGTCCAAAGAAACAACATTTTTTTGTTTTTAGGAATTGCAATAGGAATATTTTGTGGCGGTTGTCCAAATTCGATCGTTGGATTCTGGTTTTATTTTCAGGAATTCTATAAATGAACTTGAGTCTTGGACGTTAAATAGGATTTTGAATTTGATTTTAATATAATTACAATTTTTTTTAATTTTAATTAAAATTTGACATCCAGGTATTAAAAACTGAAAATATAAAAATTTTGAGATAATAAACTTTACTATGTGGATATTAAATTTCAATATCAAGATATTACAACTAAATATCGAGATTAGGGTGGTTCTTATTTATACTTGATGGATTTTTTTTCCGAATTTCTCTGCTCTCACCCCCCCCCCCCAGTTTTGTTCCAATGCCCAAAAAAAATCTTCAAATTTGAGCAAAATCCGTTAATATTTAGGGGTCGCGCAAAGACCATGAAGTTTCCCATTGATTTAACATGGGAAAAAGTCAGCTTTTTGTAAATCTAATATTTAAACCCGATAATATGTTACAAATAATTTCGTGTGTTGGTATATTGTTCAGAATTCGTAAGAGAATGAGAATCAATTATAAATTTTGAGGTTGAATAATTTTAAGCCACTCTTATGGGTCCCCAAAGAAAACCCCATAAGTGACAAATGTGAATTTTACGTAAGATTGCGATTTATTGACGCTCTTTAAAAGTTTTTTTATATAAATAATCATTGATCAGTAATTTAAGAATACACAGTCATTTTTTAACTAATATTCAATTGTTTAAACAATTTAAATTTGTTTAAATATTTGTTTTTTTTCAGTTAACTCGCGAAATGAACGTATTTTCTAGACATTATGAGTTATTTAATCAAGAATAACAATAAAATAATTTGTTTGAATAATTTTTTAATTATTTAAATAATACGTGTTTGTTCAAGCATATATTGTACCTAAAAAAAAGCAGGAGAAACATTTTCTCACTAAATTTTCCACAAATTTTAATATTTTCAAGTACTAATTTGTTTATTATGAATACTCGTAGATGTTTAAACAAATTAAAATTTTTCAAACCATTTTTTTGTTTACATTTTTTTTGTTGCTATTTTTCGAAAGGTTGACATATTTTTATGATCCAATTTGCTTTTTAAGAATACTCCTAAATGTTTAAACAAATTAAAATTGTTTTTAAAAAATTAATTTGTTGAAATATCTACGATTATTCATAATAAACAAATTGGTACTTAAAAATATTAAAATTTGTCGAAAATTTAGTGAGATAAAATTTTTCTCCTGCTTTTTTTCAGGTAAAATATATGATTGAACAAATACGTATTATTTAAATAATTGTAAAATTATTTGAACAAATTATTTTATTGTTATTATTGATTAAATAACTCATAAAGTCCAGAAAATACGTTCATTTTTCGCGAGTTAACTGAAAAAAACAAATATTTAAACAAATTAAAATGGTTCAAACAATTGAATATCAGTTAACAAATGACTGGGTATTCTTAAATTACTGATCAATGATTATTTATGTAAAGAAACTTTTAAGAAGCGTCAATAAACCGCAATATTACGTAAAATTCACAATTGTCACTCATGGGGTTTTCTTTGGGGACCCATTAGAGTGGCTTAAAATTATTCAACCTCAAAATTTATGATTGATTCTTATTCTCTAACAAATTCTGAACAATATACTAAAACACGGAATTATTTGTAACATATTATCGGGTTTAAATATTAGATTTACAAAAAACGGACTTTTTCCCATGTTAAATCAATGGGAAACTTCATGGTCTTTGCGCGACCTCTAAATATTAACCGATTTTGGTCAAATTTGGAGGAGATTTTTTTTTTTTTTTTTTTTTTTTTTTTTTTTTTGGCATTCAAAGAAAACTGGGGGTTTAGAGCAGAGAAATTCGAAAAGTGAAAAATAAGGGCCACCCTAATCTAGATCATTGTCCTATAGTTAAAAAACCAGATATTGCTGAGTCTTTCAATATCCTAATACATTCTAATACATACGCCTAATTCATTTATTAATTATTATTATTCCTTAAACACCCCAAAAATCCATATGAAACTATTAAAAATCTGATTACACTATTCATTTTCGGAAAGATATATCCTTTAAAAGTTTAAAATAAGAGCAACAAAACTATAAAAAAACTTCATTATTCACTGAGTTATGACCAAAAATTGTACTCATATGTTTTTTAGAAAAATGAACAATTTAATTTAATGATTTTATTTAAGTTTTTCTCTCTTTTTTCTATTTTTTACTTCTCTGTAAACGTTGCATAACAATCGTGCGACGCACAGTAATCGCATGCGTGCGAGGCACGCTGTGCGTGTCATAACGCACGCATGTTGCCTTCACCTGTCGTAATGCTATGATGGGTAGGTAGAGTGCTTGCGCAATGCGTCTCACATCACAATCACGACGTACTTCACGTAAGACTGCGTATGACAGTCTGTCTGCGACGCACGGGTGCGTCCATTGTCCAGATAATTAATAAATGGTTACATAATAATGATTGAAAATTATCATTAGGCTCCTGTTTCATGGAGCAAAATTTAGAAAAGTTCCAAATACTTTTTCTAACTACAACTCCCATTGACTTCGAAATTTTGTAAATGTCCAAGTTAAATTTCCCCCAAAAAATAGCGGGGGGAAATTATTAATTATTTTTGTCCAAATTAAAAAAAAAATTACTTTATTAATTTTTTTTATGGAATTTTGCTCTGTAAAAAGACCGCATAAAACGCGTGACTTTACAATTTTAATATGATCTTCCATGTGTTTTATTTATTTTAAAATTGTGATATTAAACTTTATTTTCAATTTTAATTTCTTAATATCACAATATATTACACAAGATTACATGAGATTTATGGGATTTTAGCTAAGATTGTCAAATTTTCAATAGTTTAATAAAGTCATAATGTTTAATTAAATTTTAATAAGTTTTAATGATTTTATTACTTTCAAGTTGAGGTAAGAAATTTAAAAAGCGCGGCTTAGGTGTTGAAAATGATGATGGCGTAGCAGCCGACGCCAATCAGGATCGTTTCTGGACATTCAGCGCCCGAGTGCAGGGGGTTATTGGCCCCCCCCCCCCCCCCCGGCCCTACAAACACTAGTATTTTCCGTATTCATAGAACATTCAAAATTGTTTATAATAAATTATAAAAATCACAATAATTAATAACCATAATAATCCTTGTATTTACGATAATGAATATTAATAATATTTATAATGGTAAATGGAACATAAATAATGAATAACACATTAATTATTAAGTTACATTTTGCTACATCGAGATTCGACTGTTCTGATATCAGACTTACTACGTTGACGTTAGATAAGATTTTATACCAAATGACAACTGAGCATAAAAATTGGAAGATTTTGATTTTATTAGCTAAGCACTGAGTGGTCTTCCGGAGTTGCCATTTATTTCTATTAACCCATCGTAAATTTCACCTATTTGATCAAGAAATCGTGTTACTGTGCCTGTTTGACTTGACCAACATTTATGGGATAGCGGTTTTACTGTAAATCTCGATAGATACTTACAAAAAATATGCCATATTCCAGTTGACGCCGAAAGAAAATTATATACCTCTCGCATAATTCCGAAAAAGTTAACAACTTTAACACTACATTTTTCAGAATCATTTACCGCAAGATTTAAACTGTGAGGAGAACAAGGAACATAAAAAGCTCTATAGAGTTAACGTCGAGTATTCTCTTCTGAGCACCTTTGTGTTTATCTTTCATGTTAGTACCGTTGTCGTAGCTTGTAATCCAAAAATCATATTTCTCTAATTTATTCAATAAAACATGCGCAAGGCATTCTCTTGTTAGATCAGTGCCTTGCTGAAATCCAAGAAAACACTCACGTGTCTCGCACTCTTTGTCTTTATTTATTTCAACAAAAATCGGACGACAAATGTCATCATGATAATTTGCGGAAGTTTATTAAAAACTTTTTTTTAATTTCCTAGTAGGATCCTATTAGGATTTGGTGTCGGATCCGGCCCCAAATTCCGACAACGGTTCGTCCTGTATTTCGCAGGACAGTCCCGCATTTGAGCAATGTGTCCTGTGATGGTCAAATGTCCTGCAAAACATCCTGTAAAAGACGATTTTTTGCCAAACGTCCCGCAAAAGGGGGTTTTCCTACTTCGAAGTTTCTGAGTTTCTCTCTAGGTTCTCGCCTAATAAAATTTGAGATTTCAACATTGAATCTGAACACCCCTCCCTCAATCCTACTGTCAGCGTCCTGCATTTGCGCGTTTCAAATATGGTCACTTTAGGCATCGTTTCCGACGCCGGATCCGGCGCGGGTTCCGACTACGGTTCCGAGGCCAGATCCTATTAGTATACGAAGCCGGATCCTAATAGGATGCGGCGTCGGATCCTACGCCGGTTTTTTCAATTATGGCAATTTGCGAAAAATTTATTAAAAACTTTTTAAAAATTTCCTAGTGGGATCCTATTAGGATCCGGCAAGGATTCCGACTACGGTTCCGACGCCAGATCCTACTAGGATTCGACGCCGGTTTTTTCAATAGGGACGAAAACAAATAACGGCACAATAAAAATTTTCATTATTCAAAATTCGCCGTGACGCATTGGGGCGAATTCAAGTGTGTATTTTACTCCCGCCACAGAAAAAACAGAAGATAAACTTTACATCGATTTCCGACGAAAGATTCTTTGCAACAAAAATTAACTTGAGAGGATAAACTTTACACAAATATCGGTTAAACTTTCTTTTGTTTTTCCATGGCAAACACATGTATTTTGAAAGACGCGAAGTTGGCTAAAACAAACTTTATCGCTCTAAAAAATTTCCTGCAACAAATTTTATTCTTAGTGTTTTCTGTGGCGAATTCAGACGCATTGACCAATGTTGAAGCGTTTGCGTGCTGACGCATAGAAGTATATTCGCTGACTTTAGACTTTTGCACCGTATTTATACATATAGAAAGATTCAAAATTGAAATACCGTCTTCACGAATTTACACGCATTGACACATAGGCCCAATGCGTCATTGCCGCAAAGCGGGATTTGCAGGGTGTCTTAGTCTTTACAATTTAATTCGTATCAATACTTTCTTTTTTTCTGGATAGACGATTCATTATTTAGTTGAAAAGTCATCTTCTTGGCTACAAATTTAACGATTTTGGTAAAAATTCTTTTTTTTTTCATTTGTTGGAAATTAATTTGTTTATTTGAACGTTTAACTAACAAAGCCAATCCTGATTATGATGATCAGGTGAACGACTCTCTTGATATTCCTGAACAGCCTGCCTCTCCACCAGCTTTGCCTCCCGAAAAAGATACCAATCGCAGCTCATGGACCTCTCAGTAATTTAAAAAAAGAATCGTTGTTTTTTATTTAAAAATTAATTTATTAACTGAAAAATAAACTTTGTTGAAAATGATTTGTTTGGCTTGAAAATTCAACTGTCTTCCAAAATTTTCGTCTTTTTTATGAAAAATTAATCCTCCTGCCGTGAAATTTAACTATTTGGTAGAAAATATGTGTATTTTGTTAACAATACATCTTTTTTGATAGAAAATCAATTTTTTTGTTAAAAATGAAACTGTATGGTAGAAAATCAATCTTTTTTAGTTGAGAATTGAAGTATTTTGTTAAAAGTTCGTCTTTTTTCGTTATATTCAACTGTGTTTTATTTAAAATTGAAATCCCATGAAATTTAAAAGGATCTTTTTCTTCTGTATTATATGATATAAAAAATTACTAAAAGTTATAAGATATAATGTATACGCTAAAATAAGTGACTATGTGAGACTAATTCATTATTACAAATATTAAAAAATAGAATACATAACTTTGAATCCACTACATCCCAACGTGTATGAAACACTGGTTATGAAAATAAATTGTTTTATGTGCAATTATTCCTATTGTCATTTAATAATAATATTTACACTAATATATTTTCAAATCCTGCATGAATTTTGAAGCTCGCACATATCACCGTCATGCGTGCGACCTTCACACGTGCGAGCGATATGCGTCGCAATTGAGGACGCATATGTCTGTTCGGGTGATGGCGCGACGTGCGGGACAATCCGCACGCGTGCGAGTTAATACGCCATCATTGTGCGCGCACATTGTTATCTGGGATGTCTAATGAAGGTGTGTACTATGCAATAGTATGACTATATATTAATACATTTTTCATAATACATGCATTGAAACTTGTCACTCTCTGCATGTTGCCGTGTACAAAGAGAGTCTTTTCTCGAAAATGTGACTGTGTGTGTGGCAAAAACTTTATCACACTCATGGCATCTCTTTCTACTCTCTTACGTTTGAGCGAGATGAGAATATGACTTAAATGTAGGGTCTTAATACCCCCACTACACCACTTAGCGGAGTGGAACTAGCGAGCGAGTCTCCGATCTAGGTTTACGAGTTTACGACCCGTGGTCGAGTAGGCAACGGAAGCGGGACGAGAATTTCCTCGTAGTTTAACTTTACTTCCTCCACGTGCCAATGCGAATTATCCAAAATTATTGCGGCCTACGCCGTAATTGATATTTAACCAATAATTCTGGAGTCAGAAATATATGCATTACCTACATAAATACACGGAGTAATAATAAGATCGAGAATGTTGTACAAAGCGCCTCGAGATTTGACTGCGGTATCTGCACCCTAATTGAAGTAGTGGCACATGCGCACTACGATATACTATCTCTTTTTTCACGGGAGAAAAAGAGATAGTAAAGCGCAGTGCATAAATATTACAACTAGCGCCACCAGACGGTATAATTGGAAACAACAGTGATCCGAACGACTAAATTAGTGCAACTAGCGCCATCTGCCGTGACGATTGGTCACTAGGCAATCATTTTTTTTATTTACAGAAGTAACATTTTTGTTAAGATTTTCAGATTTATCAAAAAAGGTTATATATCTGTGCTAGAACTATGTATAGAAATAGTTTCCAGTGGGTGAGGATAATCACAAAAATTATTTATTACGTTATAGACAAATTAATGAACAAAAATTCGTTTCGGGATTGGGAATGTTTAGCTAATTGAAATCAATTGTTTTGGTATAAAAAGTGAGAGAAATAAATTTTTTGACTATTCAATGAAAATTGGTGCTATCTGGAAATTTTTCAAACCATTTTAATATACAAAGTCAGAGTTTGGCTATTTTTCAGCGAAAAAGCTCAATTTTTTACGGAATCAACAAACAATGTCTTTTGATAACTCTTTTACTGTGATACTTTGCAACTTTACAAGAATTATTAATTGTTTCAAAAATTTTCACAAAGATATTCAGATTTTTTTCAATGAATAGGCTTATATTTTTCACAGAATTAACCAAAAATATCTTTCCGATTACTTTTTTGTATGACGATTTGCGAATAACAATAATTATTAATTATTTAAACAATTTTCATAAACAAGTTCAGAGATTGGCTATTTGTCAGCGAATAAGCTGAATTTGTTTACGGAATCCACAAAGAATGTCTTTCCAATGATTTTTTGCTACGATACTTGGCAAATTTACAAGAAATATGAATTATTCAATCAATTTTTTTAAATAAATTCAGATTTTGGCTATTTTTCAACAAATAGGCTCAATTTTTGTAGATAATTAACTAGGAATATCTTTCCGATGACTTTTTTCTATGATATGCTTGGCAAATTCCCAAGAATTATTAATTATTTAATTAATTTTCAAAAACATATTCAGAGTTTGACTTTTTTCAGCGAAAAGGCTTAATTTTTCATTCAATCAACAAAGAATGTCTTGCGATAACTCTTCGCTGTAATACTTTGCAAATTTATAAGAATTCTTAATTATTCAAACAATTTTCATAATCAAATTCAGAGTTTGGATATCTTTCAATGAATAGGCTTAATTCGTTAGTTTGTGGAGTCAACTAAAATGTCTTTCCGATGATTCTTTTATGTGTGATGATTTACAAATTCCAAAGGATAATTAATTATTTAAACGATTTTCATAATCAAAATCAGATGTCTGCTATTTTTCAACGAATTGGCTCAATTTTTGTGCAGAATTAACTAGGAATATCTTTCCGGTTACTTTCGTCTATGATGCTCGGCAAATTTCCAAGAATCCTTAATTATTTAAACAATTTTTATAAACAAATGCAGATTTTGGCTATTTTTGAACGAATAGGCTCAATTTGTTTACGGAATCAACAAAGAATGTCTTTCTAGTAACTCTTTGCTACGATACTTCGCAAATTTACAAGGATTATTAATTATTATTCAAACAATTTTCATAAACAAATGCAGATTTTGGCTATTTTTCAATGACTGGGTTCAATTTTTGTACATCATTAACTAAGAATATCTTTCCGATGAATTGGGAATTGGAAGCACTAATCATTATAGTCAGGAACTGCTATATTTTAAGCTGAAAATAAATTAACGACTTCCATGTTATAATACTTTTGCGAAACTAAATATTTTTTCAAAAGCTTCTGCAATTTTAATTAATGTGTTTAAACCCAAAAATACGCAGTTAAACTTAAACTTTAATGGTTTCGTTATAATAATTAATAAATATTTACAACATAAATTATTATTTTATAATTATACATAGAGCCGTACAGATCGGACGAATAGCAACATTATTTTTCGCATCCGGCCAGTCACGTCGCTAGTACCTTTCGGCCGGACACGTTCAGTGCTTTTGCTATTCTTCCGGCCGGCCGTACAAATATCATCAGCCTAAATTTAAACACTGTTTAAGAATAAAACATCCAAGATTATAACAATTTTAAAGTCGTAGCCTTTGAAATAAAATAAAGTATAATTCGAAGCCTCAAAGAGTATACAATCTCTAAACGTGAACCATTTAAAATTGCAATGTTTGTTCTTGTTTACCTTAAAGTGATAAAAAATTGAACAATTTTGATTTAAAAAATTTATTCAATTTTTAAGAATTCTACTTCTAAGCATAGGGTGGCCGCAGGACCGTGAAACCGGGAAATGACCAGGAAAATACAGTAAGTTTATTTTTTTCCCGAAAATTTCACAAATCTTTTTGAGAAAAATATATCTAATCACTTGAAATATCACAAATTTGAAATCACATGATGTAATGCGATTTCAAATAGGTTCGATTTCAACTTTTCTTTCAATCTTAGGTTCAACTGTTAAATTTTTCAATTACAAAATCATTCAGTTTAGGTGCAATTCGTAGTTCTAAAACATTTTATTTAAAAATTTGCCATATTGCGCACTATTTAAATTTAAAGAATTTTGAAATGCAGCTTTGAAGTCTTAAGCAATTAAAAATTTAAAGGATTTGAAATTTAACAATTTTGATTAAAACGTTTTAAGTTTACCAACTGTAAATATAAATAATTTAATGTTTTTTCAAAATGAACTGTAGTCTGAGTATCAAAAATTGAACAATTATTGATTTTACAAGTGACTATTCTGAATCTTTTCAAAGTGAAACAATTAACAGAATTTAACGTTAAAAATTCAACTGTTTCAAATTCGAAAATCCTATATCTAATTTTTGTAAATGTCAGAGAGTTCAAAAATTCGTTAGTAAGAAACTTTATAATCTGCCAGAATCTTTGATGAAAATTTTTGAAGCTTTTTTTGGCCTGTCATTAAAATGAAAAAATTAAAACTTTGAAGGCTAAAATACTTTCATGTATAAAATACAAATTAAAGCATTAAAAGTAGAACTCTCTTCCAAATTTGAAGCATATAAGGCTATTTTTAAATTAGGATTGTGAGTCTGTGAAAATAAACAGTTAAAATGACTTTAAATATTATTTCAAGCAAGACCAACTGACCAATGCAATGCTTTATATTAGGAAGACCGATAAACACCAATCACCACATTGTTTCAGATTATATCTATGGTTCAAAGTTCAGTTCAAAATATTCTTTATTGTTCATAAAAATTTTTTAATACATATATCCGTGACATTTATATATATTTGGTCCCTATCTTAATCGATTTTACCCTAAATTAATTCTGAATTTAATTTTGTAATAATACTTGAGTTTTCTTTAATATAGTTATGTGTATGTGTTCGCAGGAAAAATATACTGAAAAAACCTGTTTAATTTCTTATACAATAATTTAACTTATATACTAACTTATGAACTACTATTTACAATATTTACATGTTACTTTAGCTATACACTAACTGTGAGATTTGATACTAATATTCGCAATCTTATTTCTGTGTCAAATGATGCGGAAATTTATATTTAACATTAAACGGCAAGTCCTTATATTGCAACTTACATGTATTTTTTAGGCTATCTAAAGTAGAAATCTGTGTGTTATAGAAATCCGTGGATAGTTTACAGATTTCCTGTTCAATCGTAGTGATTCCAAGTTTCGTGTGCAGAGTGGAGGTTCTCGTACCTCTTTCTGCATTAATTGCCATACGCAGGCACTTATTTTGTACTCTTTTGAGTTTTACAATATTAGATTTGCAGGTACTTCCCCATATGGGGGCAGCATATAACATTATAGGTCTAATAATCATTTTATACGTAGTGAGTTTATTTGAGACACTCATTTTGCTCTTGCTACATAGAAGAGGATAAAGGCTGCCTATAACTGCCGAGGCCTTTTTGTGAGCTGCTTTGACGTGTTTTGTGTGCCTAAGCTTAGAATCTAGAATCTCACCTAAATATTTTGCTTCTTTCTTAGGGGCAATATTTTCGTTATACATTTTAATATTAGGAACTACTTTATCACCGACATTATTCGAGAATATCACGAGTTCAGTCTTATCAGTATTTATTTTTAGTTTCCATCTATGAAATAATTTTTCTAATATTACAACGTGTCCCTGTAGCTTCTTTACAGCCTGTTTCTTGCGCCGAGATGCATAATATAACGCCGTGTCATCCGCAAAAAGAGCTAATTGCACATCTTTAGATTTTGGTATGTCGTTTAGATAATATATAAATAATACTGGTCCTAACACAGAGCCTTGTGGCACTCCTGCTACTATAGGTCTTTCTGTCGAGGTTTCATTATTTATTTCTACCACAAACGTTCTATCACTTAAATACTTTTCAATAACGTTAATTAAATATATCGGTATGTGACATCTGTTTAGCTTAACTATAAGCCCTTTGTGCCATACAGTGTCGAAGGCCTTTTCCATGTCAAGAAAAAGGGCACCAGTACTATGTTTCATATTGAAGTGTAGGCTAATATAATCAGTGATCCGAGCTAGCTGTTGAACTGTCCAGTGGCCTGCTCTAAACCCAAATTGTTCCGGTATAAATTGTTTTCTAACGCGTTCATGATCTTGGAGTCTATTTAGAATTACGATTTCAAATATTTTACTTAGAGTGGCTAACAAGCTGATAGGTCTATAGCTTGTAGGCAACGTCTTATCTTTTCCCGATTTGTGTATAGGCAAGATTTTCGCCTTTTTCCAAGCTTTTGGAAAGTAGCCCTGTTTAAGACATGCGTTTATTATGTGCGCGATTTGGATTATGGCTTTTTTAGGTAGGTATTTAAGTACTATATTTTGAATTCCATCTAGTCCAGGCGCTTTTTTAGACTTTGTTCTCATTATGGCCTTTTTGATTTCTTTGGGAGTAGCTAGTTTAATACTATCTAAGTCTGATTTTATTGTCGCGATTTCAGTAAACATTTTTTCTATTTCTTTGTTGTGGTCAGAATCACCCATTTCCCCAGTTAATTTGTGCACTTTTTCAAAATGATTTGCTATAATTTCAGCTTTATCTTTATCTTTGAATAATGTTCCATTTAGACTCTGTAATGGTGGAATGTACCTTTTCCTTTGCCCTTTTAGAATTCTAGTCATTTTCCAAAGTGAATTGTCTCTTGCATTTATTTTGGTTAATTTGGCACCCCAATTGTCATTTTTATAGATTGAAATCGATTCTTGTATCTTTTTATTTGCTTTGTTTATAATCGGTTTTAGATATTTATTTTTGGTTCTTTGTGATAATCTTCTGAGAGCGTTTCTGTGTTTAAACTGTTCTATTATATTTTCCGGGAGATTATTATTGTATTTAACGAGTTTATGTTTTGGAATGTGAGACTTTATACAATCATTAATTATTTCTGTCAAGTTTTCTACAATAATATCAATGGATTCCGTATCATTTAACAGCGAGTTTATTTTTAGGGTTTTGTTTATTTGTTCTTTAAAGTTTTTCCAATCTGCCTTTTTATAGTTTAAAAACTGGGGAGGTTCACTGTATTCTACGTCTATTTTTTTGTCATTTATTGACATTATAACAGGTTTATGATCAGAATCAAGTTCATCAAGTGCTTCTACTGTATGCGGATTATTAATGTTTTTAAGAATGGCTAGATCAACTATACTAGGTCGAGCTTTGAGGTTATAGGGGAAAAGAGTAAATTCTTGAGGATAAACTAAATTGCAAGGGTTTCTATCAATAAAGTCATGGATTGTGTTTCCATTTTTATTATTGCAATAGCAATTCCAGTTAATATGCTTAGCATTTAGATCCCCTGCTGCAATTATTTTATTGCTGAGGCTAAATAAATGTTTTAGATCATTTTTACAAATATTGTTTTTAGGAGCATAGAGAGCTAAAACAAGAATATTATTATTTAGTTTAATTCCATGCGCCTCTATTGTTTCTAGATTTTTTATTGGCGCTTCAATGCATGGAATATCATTTCTAATGTACAGGGCTACTCCCCCAGCAGCTCTTTTACCTATTCTATCCTTTCTGTAACATATATATCCCGGGATTCGCGATTTTGATTTTTGAGTAAACCACGTTTCTCCAACAATTAATATATCTACATTATATTGTTGGAGGAAAGTAGGCACTTCGTGTATTTTATTTTCGAGCCCACCTGCGTTCCAGTGGGCAATTTTTAATAGATTTGTGTGTCTATCACTAGCCATCAAGTTCAACAGCTAGCTCGTGCAGGGCTTGTAGTCTTTCAAAGTCATTTTTACATGCTAACAGTTTGTCTCTAAGTCGAAGGGCTATTTTAAAGAGCTTACCCAGATCACAAATTTGGTTGATCTCTTGAAATACGCTTCTTATGTCCTCAATTCCTGGCTGATCATAATTTGTAGATTCCCTGCTTGAAGGTACGTGTTGTCGTTGTGCCACGTTTATGGGGGTCCAGGCGGAAGTAGTAGGCATTTGGTGATAGTTCTTGAGTTGCGTAGTCCTTGGTAGAGCTGGAAAATTTTTCTGCAGATCTCCAGTATATCCTTTAATGTTGTTACTTTTTCTCTGCGTCTGTCCTTGACGTTGCATTCTCAGTTGTTGCACCTTTTCCAGATGAAGCTTATATGATTCACATCCCGTGAAATTAGCTGGGTGGTCTCCTTTGCAGTTTACACATTTAGGCTGATCTTTGTCTTTGATATTCTTGCAGTCTGCTGTGAGGTGATCTTTGAGGCACTTCACACACCTAGGTTTAGCATAGCAGTGTTGTGTGCCATGCCCAAATCTCTGACATCTGCGACATTGGGTGACCATTTTGTTGTTCCGATAATATTCCCATCTGATCTTCATGTAGCAGACTGCTTTTATTTTGAAAGCATCCTGCGGTTTCGCATCCCTATTGAGAGTTACGAGATAGAGTGGATTTCGCCATGCTGCTTCTTCAGATTTCTGCTTCATGCTCACGACATTGTCAATTTTTAATCCTTGCTCTTCGAGACTATGTTTAACGTTTTCAGTGGCAAAATGCCCAAGTCCATGTACGACGAGTTTTTTAGTCTTTTCTCCCCGTGATGAGTAAGTGTGGAATGGTATTCCGTTTTTAAGTAGAAGTTCCTTGACACTTTTGTGGTCTTCCATAGACTCCAAGTAGATTGTGGTTTTGGTGGATTTTGAGTTCTTTTTAACTCGTATTTCTTCAGTGGTTACTTCCTGCATCGTGTTGATGAGTATAGCGAAATCCTCTATTGTGTGTTCCAGGATGATAGGCGGTATTTTCCCTTTCTTCTCAGCGTTGTTGCCTTCGTCTGTATTTTTCCGTGCGGAGTCACTTCTTACGTTGTTCTGCTCATCTTCTAAGGATCTCTTTCTTTTACTCTGATTTTCAGAGATCAATTCTGGTGCTGCTTCATGCTCCATCTGCGATAGGTCAGTATCATCTAAGGTTTGGAGTCCCTCAAATCTGTTGGTTAACTTGAGTGGTTCACTACTGATGGTTTTGCAGTAGGGTTTGAAAATCCGGACGTTTTTATCAGTCCAGTCCCTGACCATGAGCTTCTGGTCTTTAGGCATCTTGCCCAAGAAAGCAGGCAGCCCTCGGCCACCTTAGTTTTGGTTATTGGTGTTCAGTACACGTGCCACACGTCACACGCCTTCGTCAAGAAGTTCATCACTACGAGGATGCCCGTTTTTATAATGTCCGTTTTTATAGTCAATAAAAATAACAATCACAATATCACATTTCACAAGGATTCTATAGGGAGATCATGTTTTAGGACAAAAAATCCCTCGTTAAAATAAACTTAGAGGCCCTGAAAAGGGCTGATTGTTATGGAATCAGTATCGAATAGGAATCTAATTCATTCAATCTATCAATCTAATCTCTGATCATAAATCCAATCTGTAATGATGTCTCTATCGATGAATCATGAATCGAATTCAATTCTCAATCTATATCTATGGTGAAAATTTATGGCTAACTTAAAGACTGGAGAATCCATTTATATTGTGAGACCATAAACTCTGCGCACCTGGCGGCATATGTCCTGAACTAAGGAAAATGCACTAGTGATCGTCACCTTAAGCCAAATGGCAAATTAAGAACGCTTATAATTGCATTTAAAACACAATTCTCATTTCCACAAAGGGCTTAGCCGATTAAAGCAGATATAGAAAAACTTAATTTTGATCACTTCTCATGATATTTGATTGGAGTAAATTTTTATTCACGATAAAAATTCAAATTATTCATTTATTATTTAAACTAACCTAAAATGACATCTTTTATCATACGCGGCAAGAGCGAGTCTTGTTATACGAAAAATACTGGGCCATCTGACGATAACTAATGCAGTGACGATTACCAGTGCATTTACCTTACTCGGTACAAATAAAGAATTTTACCCAAATATTTTTTTGAACGAATGGTGTATGAAGTTATTTGAAATATATTTCTTCAGTTGAAGGAAATGTTTATTGGGCATAAATCGCTTCACTCTATTTATTAAAAGAAACATATCTTCCAAGTGAATAAATTATTACTTAAGTAAAAAAATTACTTCTTATACTCTGAGACAAAGAAATATTTCTTTATTTCAAAGAAATGGCGGCCAAAGAAATGATTTCTTTGAATCAATGCATGAGTTTATTGCTTTTAAAGAATATTCAGTACAATTAAGTAAATGGTTTTTTTTTGGCTCAAATAAATTGAATCAAAGAAATGCATTTCTTTGGATTCAAAATTTTTTTTTCAGTGTACAAAAATCATTTGACAAATAAAAGTCTCTTCAGTGAAGATCTTTTTTGAAAAAGATAAAGATGCCTATTCATTTAGTTTTAAAATTGAATTTTATGCATTACTTAAATGTTCCTAAAGTTGCATCAAAATTGTTATAAGATGTCTGACATAAATATGGTAAGATCGTTATTCTAATTCTAAAGAAAGCATTTTTATGCAAGGGGCATAAGATAATGTTATAAGGAGATTCAATGTGGACATCATTAATGAATAATCAATAGTGGATTATCATAGTTAAATATTAGTTATAATAGACATGATCAATTTATGATGTGTTAATAATTATAGAGAGGAAGATTTTACCAATTATGATTTTATGATTATTATTTTCAAGCATTTTGTATAATAAAAAAATTACCTTTTCTTGATCATCCGTTATAGAATCATACATTCCAGATTTTTGTTCTATAACTTCCACTTGGGTAATGAAAATTCGCTGCTTTATTTCGTCAGCTGATTTTTCGCCTTTAATGAAAATTTCAGATGCCTTTTGAAATCGTTCATCGCGGTCTTTTTTTAATTCCAAAATTCTTCTTTCAATTTCTTTGTCAATGTTCTCTTTGAGAATGTCGACTTTGTTCTGTAGGAGGATGTAAGAATTAATTATTTGAATTTATTCAGAAATTATGAGCTAGAAATTGAGTGTTATTTACCCGAAATTCTTTGATTTTCGAATCGATTTTGCTAGCCGTATTTTCTAAATGCTCTGCAATAACATCCAGTTCTTCTTTCAAAACTTCCACGTGTTCAGGACTACAACTGATGCAAAACATCTGAAAAAACGTTATGAAAATAAAACTTTTTGAATATTCTGTTTCTTGGATATTTTGCTATATAATACAATTTTAACTGAATTGTGTATTCACTAAGAAAAAATACCTGTCTACAATGTTTACATCTGTTTTCACTTCTGCAAACGGCACTGCACTTGGAGCATCTTTTCTCTTCAGTGGCAAAACCAACGACGAGACTTCTGGGTGTAATTTTGTCTGATTTTTCTCTAGTATTACCCACGATTTTCAACATATTCTCAATGTACATGTTTGTTGGCAGTTTATCTGGTGAACAGTCTTCTATCTTTAAAAAACATGTCGAACATCTGAAAGGAGATTCTGTAAATTGAAGAAAAAGTTAGAAAACTCTGAATTCAAATATTGCCTATTTTTATATAATTAAATTATTGATTATTATTTTATATAATACAATACCTTTGCTATTCGAGGCTTGACTCTCCAAACATTTCAAGCAATACGTGTGTTGGCAGGGTAACATTTTAGGGACTTTAAACCTTTCGTTGCAAATTCCACATTGTAAAATTTCATCTATTGCTCCTAGTGACGTTCTGAAATTTAAAAAAATCAAATTATTTATAAATAATATTGTCACACACTTATCTCTAATCAGATATTTCTAATGATAACTAGCATATTAATTAATTCCGGAATTCCTCGTTTTATATCTGATATGGTTTTTTCCACATTACCTGTGACGCCTTCTCCCATGCTTTTTTCTCAAAATGACAGATGTGTCTGCCGTTGTGGAATCCTCAGGAAAAATTAAATCTCTATTCAGAAAGGTTACTTTCGGCATATCTTTTATTTCTTTAGAAATGTCTTGGGAATGATTTTTAGTATTTTCGGTTGATCGATTCGTTTGAGACGATTGTCTTTTAAAAATGGATTTAAGTCTTGAAGTCATGCTGTAATGATTATTAAAAGTATTTAATATATATATATAGGTAATTAATTGTTGTTCAAAACGAATTTACAAAAAACAATTAAACTTAAACTAACCTTTTGGATGAGCGCAGCAAGTTGCTTTAGAACGTTTTGTTTTCCCTCTCGTTCAAACACACCTTTCCCTTGGCAGAGTTTATTAGAATGTTCCGGCTCACCTTATCACATGGTTTTCGATGGTGATAAGATTAAACAAATTATAAAGTGAAATAATCTGGCAAAATTTCTGTATAAGAGAACACTGATATTCTTATCCGAATTAAACTCTGAAAATACGATGTTTGGATATTCTGAGAGATTTTAAAATAATTTCAGATAATATTGTCAATCACAAATATTGACTTGTCGTGCAAAATATTTAGAATCTTGATCGATCATATCTTCGAACATCTCTTTAAAAATAAATTAAAATTTATATACATATAAGAGTTCTGTATGCAGCCACAATTTGTTTACAGGTAAACAATTTTCATAGTTATTAAACTTTAGTTATACCGTTTAAAACAAATAAAAATAGTTATTTCACTTGTACGATTTTATTTTTTGAGAAAATACTTTTGTTTCTCGCGATTAATGCTCTCGGTCAGCATTTCGTTAACTCTGTAATCGTGGCACTGCCCTGCAAAGAATTTCTTATTGCAGTGTTGCATTGGATGCATTCTTAACTAATAAGTCACCCACTTTGTCTGCTAGTACGATATTTACATCCATTTAGTTTTGTTTTCTACATATGTTTACAAGCTTTTTGGAGACTATTAATGTATTAAATATTCTTCATATTTATATAAAATTAATAGTAAGAAACTTTCACCTTAAAAAATATAAAACATTTTAACAATTTTTTTTCTGTATTAATTTTTAACTGTACACTTTTCAATATTTCAAGTCTGCTAGTCTCTTTTTAAATTGTTTGTCTCCAACTTCTTTGCATACTTCTTCTACATTAAAAAAATTCAGCTTAAAATTTAAGGCTTAGAAATAACAATTTTTATTAGAAAATGTTAATAAAATAGTACAAATTGAAACGTTAAAAATTGAACAACGTGTGCAAAAAGCTCGAAACTTCGAGTCGAGTCGGCTTTTTTCGAGTACTCGAAACGTTCGAGCTACTCGAATAGTTTCGAGCTACCCGAAGGCTCAAATCTTTCATGTTTTCAGTATGTTAACAAAATTTTCTTGAGATTCGGTTTGAAGGGGTTTTTCGGGTTGCTCATGAACAATTTTGGGATCAAAATTTGGATCCAAGATCGCGACCAAGTGTTTGCAAAATTCAATAAATGGCCGGATTTTTATTAAAGTCGGTACCAAGCGGGGGGGGGGGGGGGCGGGGGCTGAACGCAAATTTGGGTTAGAAATAAAAAATGTCAACATTTTTTATTCCAAATATTTTGAAAACTCGAAACTTTCGAGTAGCTCGAAACTGTCCGAACTTTTTGGAAAGATAGAGCTCGGACTTGACTCGTTCGAACTTCAAGGTTTTTGCACACCCCCAGGGGAGACCGGGGCAGGACCGAACACCGGGGTAAGACGGGACACCCAATTTTCTCATAAGTTATATGATTTTCAGAAAATTTCTTTTTAGGAATAGGTAAAAGACCTGATACGTTAGTTCTCAAAAAATAAAAAAATATTAAATAATACAAGAATACAGTAATTCAAAAACCGAGTTTTATGAATTTTTTGAAGACAAATGTTTAATATTTAGAAATAAACGAAAAATACAATCTGGGGCAGAAAAGGACACGTACAGGGGAAAGAACGTGGATTGTACCTCTCTTAAATGTATAAATAATATATGAAAAGATCGTCAATAAATCCAATAAATACTGAAAAATTGGAATTTAAAAGATCAAGTCCTATATGTACATATTATAAAATGTAAGTGCAACTTTGTACGATTGTACATGTATTATGTCAGGTCATTTCGTGGAAAGTTGGCAATGTTATTTTTTGAATGTTATTTTTAGTATACATATTCATGAAGCTTTAATATTTATTGAAATAATTAATTTAAAAAAAAAGTCAATTTCCACGAATTTCAGTCACTTTTATTTCAGCCACAAATGTGTTTATCCTTCTGAATATTGATTTTGCACATGTAAGCAAACTGTGTTTGAAAATATTCATATTTTCATAATTTTAATATCTTCGTCTATAGGGAAATGTTCTTTTCAAATGCTTCTGGAGTTTAGAAAACACTGCCAAATATAAATTATCTCTTATATAAATAGAGCAGTATGTCAAAATATATTAAAATTTGAGGAAACTTTTGTAGCCTCAATAAATTCTATGCTAAACAAATACCAAACATATAGCTAAATATACCTTTAAGTTGTGTAAAATCTTCGTTAGAAATATTTTCACTATCATATTTCATACTTCTTTCTAATGAAAACGTATATTTACATTAAATTCTTGATGATATCATTTTGTCATGAAATAAAATAAATTGTATGCCATTTAAAAAAAATGTTAGTTTTAATAACGATTTATGTATAAAAAATATATAAATAATATTATTCCACACAAAATAACATGGAAAATTACTTTTTTGTCTAAAAAATAATAAATAATTAGAGTGTCTCGTCTCACCCCAGTGCTTGTGTCCCGTTCTGCCCGAGACCTGGGGCGAGACGGGACACAAGAACTCCTTTTTAATTTGTATTTTTTTACTCGTATAGTTAATTGTTTTACTACATTTTATTCTTTATGAAATCAAAAAATCAAGGTTTGAACTATTTAAATAACAATTTACATTGTATTATTTTACAACAGGTGGCGAGTATTTTTACGAGAATAATAACCTGTCCCATTCCGCCCCAGTCTCCCCTATTAATCAATAAAGATTATTGATTGTATAATAGGGTGGTCAATAAATTTGACATTCGATTTTCAGTGATCAATCCCCCTCCCCCAATTTGTTCGTTTTCCGGAAAAAGAAAATCCGTAATTTGTTTTTACGTTAACCCGTGCTTCCGGGCTCTTGAAATTAATATAGGGCATTTAGTGGAAAAAGCTCGGTTTTCGAAAAAATGGGAAAAAGAAGTACTTATTATAAACTTTTTGCGAATTAAAGTATAGTCACATCTTAAGGAATGTTCAAGAAATAATTTTCACCCAATAACTTTCAATTCTGACTTCACAATCCTTTTTTACTGTGCCCGGAAAATGCCCAAAAAATGAAAAATAGCAGTTTTTTATCAAATTCATGCTAAAGACGGTATGTTTTAGAATTTTTCGAACATGAATAATTTCTTATCGATAAGTGAAGGATTTCGAGGTGTTTTAAAATAATTTTGAGTTGTTTACCCAGGCGGAAATATTATATATAGTTTATATATAGTGTGAAGTATTATATATAATATTCATTTGTTTTATACATTTTTTATATAAAACAAATGAATATTATATATAATACTTCACATTATATATAAACTATATATAATATTTCCGCCTGGGTAAACAATGATTATGCATTTGAACAATTTTTTTCCTCTTGTAAGTCGTGAAAAGTCTTTTTTGAAAAATCTTTCGGGATAAATGATATGAGGTTCATGAATGTCAAGAATAATACTTCTTGTTTAACATATTTGGTAATTATTTAAACAAAATTATTTAGAGGGTGGTCATCTAATTCTATATATTCCATATTAGGGGCTATTCGTTCAATTGCTCGAACTATTTCTTATGATGTTAGATTAATTTTAATTATTTTAAGACATTTATTATTTATTGAAAGTTTTAATTTAATAAATTTAATTAATTATAATATTCTATTAATTTTATTATATATATGTATCCAATAATATTAATATTTTTAATTAGAATGGTTGCATACTTAAATCGAGCTCGTTTTGATTTAGCTGAGGGGGAATCTGAATTAGTTTCAGGATTTAATACAGAATATATAAGAGGAGGATTTGCTTAAATTTTTATAGCTGAATATGGTATAATTATTTTAATAAGAACCTTATTTGTTTTTTTTTCTATATATAGGAAATTTTTCATTCAAATTTTTATTTTTTATTAAAATTTTAATAATTAATGTTATTATTATTTTTCGGGGGACTTTCCTCGACATCGTTATCATAAATTAATAATATTAATTTGAAAAAGATTTTTACCTATTATTTTAAATTTCATATTATATTAATATTTAATTAAATGAATTATAATTACTAATATTTAATCAAATTAAAACTTGAACTCTTATATATATATATATGTATATATCTTTTTTAAATTTATTTTGAATATTATTTGAAAATTTCGTAATATTATTATTATGAATAATAATATAGACAATTATTAAATTATTACGGTTAATATTATTAATAATATTATTATTACGGTTATGAAAACACAGAAAAAACTGGGGGTTCACTAAAGTTGCGGCTCAAATAAAAGTTGGTATCGACAAGTCCGAGGTTTCATGCCAATCGCGTTAATTTTACTCATGTCCTTTTTTGACAGGTCCATGTCTCGCTACCGTATAGCACAGTCGGTACGAATGTATAATTATGTATGGCCATTTTAGCTTTTTTACATTCTCATTCTAATGAGAAGGTATTGGTTTTATGTAAAATTTGACATAGTCGGTTTTCATCAAATCTCCACGTTTTGAGACCCCCTGAGCTAGAAAAAACGATTTTTACGAAGGTGTCTGTCTGTCTGTAGTCTGTAGTCTGTCTGTCTGTCTGTCTGTCTGTAGCCACGATAACTTTCGAAAAAATGATCAGATTTGATTGAGCTTTGGCACACTTTTTTATGGCCGAAAAATAGAGAACGAGTTCGTTAACCAGCTATTTTGGATGAAAATCCAAAAAGTGAGCACATTTTGAAAATTTTTGAGACCACTTTTTTGGAAGATTTGAAAATTCTATGTACGGTTATTAGTAGTACGCAAAATGACGAACAAAATATTCTTATGACTTTTCGTGATAAAAAAAAAATTACTGGAGTTATAGCATTTTCAAAATTCCAAAAAACAAACGAAAATGAACATTTTAAGCCGAAAAACGCACGATATGAAAAAAAGTCAAGAGGAGAAAAACGTTGATTCCTGAACACCCTATAATATTTTCATAACAACTTTTTGAATTTTTCGAAAAATAAAAAATTCAAATTTTGATCGCACAAAAAATTAATGAAAAATCAAAAAAGCCATTTTGCTGTAAAACTATGCAAGATACCAGAAAAGATCATATCACCAAAATTGTGCACCTAAAAAAGATCTACAAATTTCTTATCATTCACTTTTTGATATGACGCGTAGTTTTTGTTTTATTCGTAAAAAACAGCATTGAAAATAGAAAAATCAAATTTTCAGACGAATATTACCAGCTACGAAAAAATGACAGAAACAAAATGTGTTCATCCAAGGAAGAGGTACAAATTTATTCTGACTCATGTTTCGATAGGATGCGTGGTTTTTGTTTTATTCGTGAAAATAACATTGACAGTAAAAAAAATCAAATTTTTGAAAAAACAATGCAAGGTACGAAAACATATAAATGAACAAAAATTGTGCATTCAAAAAAGACGTACACACCCGTAATCAATTTTTGCGGTAAGAATATATTCAAAATGAAAAAATTAACTTTTTTGATAAACGGCACAAGCTAAAATAAAATGTTAACTAATAAAATTTGTCGCCTGAATTATATCATTACTTTTCATTTGAAATCAAATACAAATTTAGTAATTTGTATATGAAGAACATATAAGACGAAGCACAAAGTGCGCGCTCAGTGTATTTACCAAATCGCACGCCGTAAGGCGCTCAAACTTTTTTGTTTCTATCATACGGTTCAAATGATTTTCAAATCAAATATCGAGCGCGAAGCGCGAGTGTCTGGATGAGAATGTGTTCCTTAAGGTCGATAGAACCTTGAGTAAATAAAGTTCCTTTTCAGTCTAAAATAAAAACAAATTTAACAATCACTTAATATGTAGAGGTTTTGATAATTTTATAATATTTGCAAACAAACTTTTTCTTTTCATCGATGTTGAACACGAAGTTCAAAAATCTAGAGGAGCCTAGCGTAAAGCGCGAGGTGAACACATAATCGAGCGCGAAGCGCGAGATCCAACAGTCGCGCGCCCTAGGCGCGCTCAAACTTGCGAGCGAAGCGAGCCGCGCGCGA
>CAKNYM010045382.1:41395-51989 GCA_932195095.1 Andricus curvator
GCGCCCTAGGCGCGCTCAAACTTGCGAGCGAAGCGAGCCGCGCGCGAAGCGCGCCATGAGAATGTGCCCGCGAAGCGGGCAGATTTTTTGATATGTTTTTATTTCTGAGAATGGACCCTGCTCTACTGATAACCTGCTTACACTTATTTATACGCTCATCTATTTATCGGTCGCTAGTGAATAGGCTACCCAGATATACGTACTTGTCAACTTGTTCTAATCTGTCATCATTTGGGACAATGTTGCACATTGTTTTCTCACTTTTTCCCTCAAACACCATGATTTTTGTTTTATCTACGTTAATTTTGAGTCCCATGTCCTTCATGCTTGTATTAAGTTTATTCAACATTCTTTGCAAGTCCTCGATTGATTCTGCCATAACAATCTTGTCATCTGCGAAAGCTAACCCACGTACCTTGACTGTTTCGAAATCTACACCTTCTTCGTCGAAGAGGGCCATTCTTAGACACTTATCCATAAATATGATAAATAGCCATGAGGACATAACGCATCCTTGTTTAACGCCTAGCGTAATATCGAACCAGTCTCTCAGTTTCCCATTTACCCTTACACTCGCTTTACAACCTGTATATATTGTTTTTAATACACGGAAAAAATGTATCCGTAAAAAAGTCACGAACTAGTAGCTAGGTCTCGGATATGAGAAAAATTCATCGGATATTTATGTATTTTCGTAAATAACCTGCGAACTTTGAGAAAGATTGACGAACTCGATGTGAAAATTCTAAACCGCTTTATCACTTTTTTTACGTGAATAATTACAAAAATATTACGAGTTATTGAGAAAAGATTCTCAGAGCACTCACGAGCTTGCCCGACTAATCTGGGAACTCGAAACTAAGTTCGCCTGTACGTGGCCCACACACACTCTCTCCCAAACGCGCGGTGCGTGCGTGCGCTCGTATGTGTGCCTCGAGCTCGTCGGATAAGTGGCTAGAAATTTTATAATACCAATTTTGTTTGGCCTTGATGGCTGCGCGTGTTTACGCACTCCTGCTTTATGTTTAGAAACTTGTGAGTCAGCAGTCTTTGAGGGTTCGAATCTTCTGAGTTGCGAATTTATAAATTAATATAAAATTAAATCGCACAAATAAAATTTTTCCTCTTCATATTTCAGTCTGAAATTTTCAGGAACTATTCGTAAGAAATTCGAACTGTTCGTAAGAAACTTCGAAATTTATCCATATATTTCTCATAGAAATAAGGATGTAATGTTTCATTTCTTTATCTCGTATCCGAGTCCTAGCTACAAGTTCGTGACTTCTTCACGGATAAATTTTTTCCGTGTATCCTTAAAAAACATATTACTCTCAACATTCGTTAATTTTGTCATTAATTCTAGAAAATAATATTTTGTTACGATTTTAGGGAGAAAATTGCAGGAAAAAATGATTTAAATGAATAATCATTGTTTAAACAATTCAAAATTATTTTTACAAATACTTGGAAACTCGTCACTTATCGATTAAAAATAATTCAGGTCGAAAAAATTCCAAAAAATACCGGCTTTAGCATGAATTATATAGAAAACTGTTATTTTTCATATTTTGGGGCAAATTCCGGGCACAATAAAAGGGCATGGGGGGGGAGGTCGAAATAAAAAGTTTTCGGCTGGAAATTATTCCTTGAATATTCCTTAAGAGGTGACTATACTTTAATTCACAAAAAGTTTATAACAAGTACTTCTTTTTCCACGGCACGGGTTAACGTTGAAAAAAAATTACGTGTTTTCTTTTTCCGGAAAACGAACAAATTGAGGGGGATCGATCACCAAAAATTGAAAGTCTAATTTTTACAGGTATAAATTTGGACCACCATATTGGGGAGCGTTCAAATATTACGTAACATTATTTTTGACCTTTTTACCCCCCCCCCCATGTAACAGACCGTAACATTTCCTTTGGACCCCCCTCCCCTCACCGATATTACGTAACATTTTTTTTATTATGTTTAAAAACATAATAGACGTTTGCTAAATGAAAAATAGGGGTTTTTAAGATGAAGTATTGTCTAGAAATAAATGAAACAATATTCTGATAGAACACTGAATGTTTTTTCAATCCTTTTCTTCATACAAATATTGAAGTTACCTAATGTAAGTACTAACGGAAATTCAAAAATTTTAAACTTTTTGCAATATCATAAAGAATACAAAATAATGTTAATAATAATACAGTATAAAAATTTCAAATGAATATTTATTTGTTAAAAGTTTTTCAACTCTTAAATTCGAGCTGAAATTAAATTCTAAGTATTGAGAACAAGAAAATTAGTTTTATCAGTTTGTTTTTAAATTTATATAAGTATAATTTTTATAAGGTTCTTGAGAAAATTAAAACAGATTTTTGAATATTTCAGATTTGTTAAAAAAGAATCTAGAAGATTTTGAAGACATTTTTTTTATTTCATAGGATTTTACAAAATATTAGGAAAATTTCGCGGCTTTTTAAAAGATGTTTAGGACTTTTAGAAGTTTGGAAGAAAATAAGAAATATTTGATAAATTTTCGGAAATGTTTCCAAGTTTTTAAGTATTTCTAATCTATTCAAAACGTCTTAAATTCCTCAAAATATTTGTAACTGATTCGAATTTATCTTAAAATTTTAAAAAATTATTCAAAATGTAAAAAATTGCCTTATAATCTTCTAAATTTTCCCAGGAATTTTAAGAAAATTTGTTTGTTCTCTTGAGAATTTTCGAAATTCTTTTGAATCTTCTAAAGCTTTTTTTCAAATCTTTGAAAATCTACATTTCTAAAAATCTTTGAAAGTTTAAAATTCTCCAATTTTCTCAATTTTTTCTCCAAGTTCATTTTTCAAAATAAAAAATCATTTCAAATCTTCACACGAATATTAAGAATTGATATCTTTCAGATTATTCTTTGACTATTTTAGAAATCTTTTAAAATGTTTTGAAATATTTTTAAATAATCTCTTAAAAACAATTTTTCAAAATAACAAATCATTTCAATTTTTCCTAGGAACCTAAAAAGATTTTTTTCATTTACGTGAAACCTTACAAAATTCTTAAAAAATCTTTACAAGTTTTAATTATTTTTGAATGCTTTCGAAACTTTTGAATATCTCTTAAACTTATTCAAATTTTTTCTAAAATTATGTAATATGGCAAAATTGCAAAATTTTGCTTTAAACTCTTCTCCACGCTTTTTAAGAATTTTAGGAAACAATTAAAAATGCTTTGTAATCTTTTTCAATTTTCTCTTAGAATTCATTACAAAACAATCATCTCAAATTTTCCCGTGAATGTTAAGAACATTTTTTAATTCTCTTGACACCCTGTAAATTTCAGTTTACCTCAAATTTTTTTAAGTTCTGAAAAATAAAAAAAATGGTCTCAAAGTCTTCCATATTCTTTTTCTACACATTTTGAAATCTTCAAAACTTAAAATTATTCTTTTAAAACAAAAACTAAACCATTTAACATTTTTCCAGAAATCTTGAAAGAAATATAATTTCCTGAAATCTTTCATAATTATTAAAAATCTTCTAATTTTTCGAATTCTTCAAAATGAATTTTTGCTGATAATTTAATTTTTATTATCTCTTTGAAAATGTAAGAAAGTTTACAAATTATAGTGTGGTAGCGAAATGTTAAGAACAAACTTATTTCCAATTATTGAACAATCATTTACAATTCAAATTTCCTCTTCTATCAACAATGTTTAGAAACATTTAGCAATACATTTTATGATGAAGTAAAATTATTTAATTTAGAAATTTTGATATACAAAGTTGATGGTACCGAAAATTCATAAATTAAAAATGTTACGTAAGTGGGTCCCCACCCGCTCATAACAGACCGTATCGAAATACGAACCCTCTCACCACTTTTTAATGTTACGTAATATGTGAACGCTCCCTTGTATAAGAACAAAGAAATGGAACTTTTAAATTTTCGCGCGAAGTATTCACTCAGTCAGGAACAGGTGATTCCAGTCGAGGTGAGCATCTCAGTTGATAAAGATGGCTGACTGACTTTCCCCTCTCTTTCGTCCTCGTCCTCCTCGTCCAGAACTGTCATTTAATTTTAACCCTACGTTGCGTCCATGTGTTTTTATTTATTTTGCCACAACGAACATGGATAGTTTGCTGGATGAAGGAAAGCGAACAATGAATTTATACGCAAGAATAGCGAGTTTCTCCTCTAAAGAAATAAGATGAAAAGGATTGGCGAGTGGAGATAATTAATAATGTTGGTGTAGTTAAATGCGTTTGTTACGCAAGATTCTGCTGAAACTGACAGTTGTTGTCGTCTTTGTAATAGTTATTTACTGCCTCCAAACTTCGAATGGTATTTACCGGAGTGTTAATAATTTAGCAGTGGAGAATGTCACTCAGAAAAGCAGATTTCCATCCGCCGTAACTGGAAGCAATGAATCCAGCAGTGATTACGTCTTCCTCGAGACGAACACGAAACTCACCAATCTTTCGGAGTATTATAATGTCTGGTGCATATTTACTAAAGTTACGAGCAATTCGCCAATGAGGAGGAAATTTAAAATTTTTACTGAGTCTTTGCTTAGGTTAAGTTCAGTGGACATAGTCTTCCACGTAATCAGTGATAGTACCAGTAAAATTATCGCTGAGAAAGTGATACAAGTGGTTAAATCTGTGACAAAAAAGAGCATGAGGGTGAGTAGAATTAACATTTTTTCCCCGATTTTTACAGTAACAATCAATTGAACAATTGATTATTTCTAGGCCCGTCACTTCAGAATAATGTGTGAATTTCTTGAAAAAATCAAAGAGATGTGATCTTTGATGCCATGCAAAAAAATTAATCTGATTTTGGTGACATTATTTTGATTATTGTTCTGGAGCTGTGCATAAATTACGTACACTTTTTTCTGAAATTTTGAACCACATACCGCCCTTTCCGTAAGTTTTGTCCCCCTCCCTATCTTATGTCATTTTTACCGACTATATTTTTTTCGTGAATTTAGGGGTTATCCAAAAATGATGTGAGACAATTTGGGGACAAATGATGAGATGAATTTTCAAATCAGAATATGAATTTCCAACAAGAGTTGAATTTTCACCCAAGAAAGATGTTTTATTTAATAAAAAAATTGATCCAAAATGGTGAATCTTCAAGCTAAAAAGATGAGCTTTCTACAAAACGGTTGAAGTTTCAACTAAATAGATAAATTTTTAACCAAAAAGATTAATTTTCTACTAGAAAATATGAATTTTCCATAAATTGTATAAATTTGCAACCAAATAGTTGAATTTTTAAGCTAAAAAATATTAATTTTGTACCAAAAATGTATTAGTTAAATTTTTATTAAAAAATTCATTTTCAACAACAAAACAGCTTAATTTTCTACAAAACAGTTGAATTTTCTACCACAGAAGTGAATTTTCTACTAAATTGTTGAATTTTCCAGCCAACCAGATGGGTTTTCTACAAAACAACTGAATTTTCAACATAAAAGTTAACTTACAACCAAAAAGTTGAATTTTCAAACAAATAGTTCAATTTTTGATTAAGAAAAAAGGGAGTGTCTACGCGTACCGAAAAAATCCATCTATACTTCAGCTATACGTACCGAAATTTCGGTACAAATAGCCCCTTTTCCAGTTTCACTTATGCGTACCGAAAAAATCTGGCTACTTGTACCGAAATTTCTGGACACGTAGACACGAACAAAAAAAAATGTTAACAAAAATTTTTTTTCGACAAAGTAGTTGAATTTTCTACAAAAAATGTAATATTTAATATGTCGACTAAAAAATATTTTAATTTTAAACCAAAAACAGTTTAATTGTCAAGCAAACGTTTGCATTTGTAACCAAAAAATTAATTTTTTACAAGAAAAAAAAGAGAATTTTGAAGAAAATACATCAGTTATCAACCAAACAGTAAAATTCGCAACTGAAAAGATAAATTTTCTACCAAAAAAAAGACTAATTTTAAAGAAAATACATAAATTTCGAACCAAATAGTTTAAGTTTCATCTAAAAAAGATAAATTTTCTACCAAAAACGGAATTGTTAAATTTCCAGTTGAAAATATTGACTTTTAACGAAAAATTTAATAGTTGATATTTCAGCCAAAGCCAATTTTAATTTTTGATTTGGAACAGTTGATTTTCATTAAAAAAATACGCATTTTTAACAAACCAGTTTAATCCTCAATTAAAACAAATTAGTTTTCAACCAAGCAATTTCGTTTTTAACAAAAAAAAAAGTTTTTTTCAACGGAAAAAGATGAATTTGCAACAAAGTACATGAATGTTCAACTAATAGTTGAATTTTGATTTTTTTGAATCAAGAGGATTAACTTTAAAAAAAAACGAATTTTCAACCAAATAGTTCAATTCTAAAGTAAAAAAGATACATTTTTTTACAAAAAATGGAATAATTTTTAACAAGGTAGTTCATCCTTCGACAAAATATTTCAATTGTAAGAAATGATTTTGACCACGTACCGCCCCCCCCCCATATAAGACATTATAGAAAAATCATTGACCCCCCCCCTCCCACACACACCCAAAAGACTACGTAATTTATGCACGACCCCTTTAAGAGTTTTGAAGGGAATAAAAAGGTAACTTACCTTTACATGAAATGAGATGCCGAGTTTAAAATTGGTGAAACTAAATTAAAAGCTCTAAGGAATATTTACTTGTTCCTAAATTTGTATAATTACAAACAAGTTTTTTTCCAAAGACCGAATATATTTCAAATTAGGCAGGGTTCGACACTTAAAATCGCAGAATCTCTCGGGGACGAAATATTTGTTAAAATAAAGGTTTGCACGTCTAAAAAAGTTATATGAGAAATGTCTCCTGACCTCAAAAATGGTTTAGCCCCCATGATGCTGATAAGATGCCTTTTTTCTATTAGTAGAAGCTTTTCAAAAATATTTGGAAGCATGAGAAAGGTAGGGTTTTCAAGATAATCTTTTTTATTTTTCGTCAAAATTTGAAAACAATATTTTCTGGGAAACCCCATCTTTTTTATTCTTTCAAATATTTTTGAAAAGTTTCTACTAATAGAAAAAAGGCATCTTATCAGCATCATGCGGGCTAAACTATTTTTGAGACCGGGAGAATTTTTTTTCTGAAAATGTAATTTTAGAATTTTTCTCGTAAACTATGAAAAACATCGCAAAAGAACAAGATACATTTTTCATCGAACTTTTTTAGACTTTTGTTTCCAAGAAAAAGTATAAAATTCGATTGTTAGAAAAAAGAATTCTCCTCGCTACAAAAGTTATTGAGCAAGCATCAAACTTACAAGATGTCTTGATTATCAAAGTACAAGTTCAAAAAAATGGGCAAAAAATTTAAAGATGGATTTTTTGAGAAAACCGATTTCTAATTTTTCAGAAAAACCTTTGCTATTTTGTTAATTTTAAATCTTTTTGCAATTTTCCGGTTGATTTTAAAAGAAGACGATGAACGCTATTATAATCAAAAATAAAATAATAAAGGTCTCAGTTAGGTCAAAAGTAATAGAAGTTTCAAAAAAATTCGAGGTTTTTGAAAAACAAAGCAAAAAATTGAATCACGCATAACTTTTTAGAAATTTTTTTTTGCAAATCGGAAAAACACGTATCGCCTATTTCTCTAAAAAACAACATATTTCATCCTCGAAAGATTTTGCGATTTCAGGTTTAGAACCCTGTCTGACTTGAAATGGATTCTGTCCAAACATTTTTACATTCTCATCATAATGAGAAGGTATTAGTTTTATCGGAAAACTGTCTATCGCGGATTTGTTTAAATCTCCACGTTTCGAGACCTCATGAAACCGAAAAAAACCGGTTTTTTCGATGGTGTCCGTCTGTCATTATCGTCTGTAAAGCGGATAACTTTCGAAAGACTAATCGGATTAGGTTGCGCTTTTGCATATGTTTTTAGGGACCAAAAAGAAAGATCGAGTTCGTTAACATTACATGTCTGCTTCAAGGTAAAAGTTGTGTTATTAATTAGATAAAATGTCGAAATGGGCAAAGCGAAAAATAGGTTCTTTGAAAACAGGCTCTATTACAATTGGGTTCCTTTTCAGCGAGCGGGGTTCCTTTTTGTTGCAGCTCCTTGGGAACAAAAAATTGTTTCTAATGGAAACCCCAGTTTTTCTGTTTAATTTTGAAAAGTCTGTGCATAAAAGTGGAGGAAGTACAAAGACAGAGCGCGAAGCGCGAAATCCAACAGACGCGCACCAAATATTCTAAATAAACATTCCTCAGTGCTTTTTATTCAGGCTTTCAAATTTTCAACTCGATATATCATTTCGTGTGAACGTAAGCATCGTAAGTTGCGTGAAAAAAGGGTGACAATAATTTTTCAAGGTTACTTTTATATTAGGGCGGAACGAAAAATATATTTTTTTTTTCGAATTGGGAAGGGGTTTACAAGTTGTAGTTTGGCACCCGGGTCACCCATGAAAAGGTACAGATAAAAAAATATGTATTTTATGTACGCGCATCCACGATTAAGCTCAAAATAGAGAATAATAGCGAATTTTGTTGTTAAAATGGTAATAAATCAATTTTATCATGGACGAAAAGGGTTCTAGAATGAGTCTTTACAGCTATAATTATATGCTCGGAAAACTATGCACCAATAAAAACATCCGTGCACATCGTAAATTGTCATTAAACCTGAAAAAAGGAAAAAAATTTGTTTTTATTTTTGAATAAATAATATTCTTCTTATTGGTAATGATATTTTATTGCTGAAAAGGATTCTAAAACGTAGCACTTATACCTATAATTAATACCTATAATTAATTATTCTCCGAAAGCTACGCAGCAATAACAAAATTCCCATACGTCGTAAATTGTCATTAAAAAAAATAATTTTAAATCATAATTTTTGACAATTTAAGATTGCTTTTTGCACATATTTTAAGTCAACATAATTACAAAATATTTCTGAGTCATTGCACTTTTAATGTGAGACATTATTTCTCAAGTGCTCTTACGAGAGATTTTGTCACGATTTATTACGTTAGGGGGGGGGGGGGGTACTTCATTCATGAACGTAATTTTTGGAAATTCGCAAATAAAACAAATAACTCAGTAATTTTACAGAAAAATATAAATTTAACTTTACGTCCCAAAGAGGCTGGTGAGTGAAAAACGAACCTAGCCAACAACAATTTTATCAAAAAGTCAGGGATTTAGGAAGAAAAACTTGCAAAAGTTTGGCAATTTGTATAACTTTAAATAACTGGCAAGCAGAATAAATTTGAAATTTTTCAATTTTAATTCCAAATTGTTTTATGCCGTTCATAAAAGATTATTGTTTCTAGGTTAAAAATGTTACAAGTTTAAGAATCTGGCCTTTGTATATTAATGATCAGGGAAAAAGAATTGAATTTTAAAAATGAAGTTTTGCGGTAACCCTGATTATTATTCTTGTTAGTAATTTATTTGCCTTCTTTTTATATTTATATTTCTGTTTTTGCAGTTGCTTCCTCCTGAAGATTATCTTCTTAGTTATAAATTTTATTATTTGTTTGAAAATTCAACCGTTTCGCTGAAAATTCGTCTTTTTGGGTTGAAAATTGAACTATTTTCCTAGAAAATGTCCTTTTTGATTAAAATTCATATTTTGGTGTTGAAAAGTCAGCTGAAATCTTTTCTGCACGAAAATTCAACTATTTTATTGTTGTTGAAAATTTGACTTTTTAATTTTAAAATTCATTCATTTTAGTAGAAATTGCATCTTTCTTGGATAAAAATGTAATTGTTTGGTTGAAAATTCCACAATTTTGTTAAAAAGTCATCCTTTGTGGTTGAAAATTCAACTATTTCGTAGAAAATTTACTTGTTGCTTTAAATTCATATTTTGGTGTTGAAAAGTCAACTGAAATGTTTGTTGGGTGAGGATTCAACTCTTTTTTGAAAATTTGTCTTTGATTTCAAAATTCATCTGTTTTAGTAGAAATTTGATCTTTTTGGATAAAAATGCAACTGTTTGATTGAAAATTAATCTACTTTGCTGGAGGGTTCAACTATTTTGTTTGACATTTTTTAGTTGAAAATTCATCTCTTTGGTTGAAAGTCTAACTATTTTGTTGAAAATTGATCTTTTTTTAATTGAAAATTCAACTGCGTTTTGTAATTTTTGAAAAATTCCAATTAGAAAGCATAGAATTTTCAAAGTGTTTAGAATAATTAAACTTTAAAGGTTTAAGCCGGGGAGAAATATTACACCGGGAGATTTCCCTTATTTTATAATTCGCGCGTTTTGTAATTTTTGAAAATTTCAAATTAGAAAGCATATAATTTTCAAAGTGTTTAGAATAATTAAACTTCAAAGGTTTACAATATTTCTTGCAATTTTTAAAATTCTGCAATTTTGAACGGTAAAAGTGACAGTGATTTTCTTTGATAAAAATCACATTTTTTGTAAAAAAATCTACCCAGTCGTTTTGAATGTCACTTGATACTACATGATATATATATATATATATATATATATATATATATACCATTAAACCATTTCCCTTTCAGGGTAGGCGTGACACTACCCGATTCGGGTAGTGTTTCTAGGTTTTTCTTGTAGTTATAAATAACTACAAGTGTGGGCTCACCA